>JAPMOR010091640.1:605188-631484 GCA_026543865.1 Argiope aurantia | reverse complement strand
ATATATATATATATATATATATATATATATATATATATTGACAGATTATTTCTATCACTTAATTATATCAGAAATACAGCTTTCCATTGGTAATAGTATAAAATAGACGGTATTTATTCTGTTTATACGTTTCCTATGTTTATCTTTTTATAAATTTGAGAAATGATTGTATCTTTGCATTTAGCATTTGAAATCGAAAAACAATCATATTTCTTCAAAAACTATAGAATTTTTAAAGCCATAAAATCAAACTACAGAATGAAAAATTCTCGGTATGATGAAAGTGCAAAGGTTTTTCCTCAAGAATTTTGGCATATTTAATTTATTAAATATATCATCATTAAAGTTAATTTCAGCCTGTAAAAAATCAGAATTTAAAATTTGACAGTATTAAAAATATCTTCAGAACTATGATGAAAACATGGTTATTAAAATTACATGATATAGGTTTTACGATAGGCCTACATGATAGGTCCATTATGATTTTGTTAAGTTCCCTTTTAATGTTATGTTCCCTTTTAAATTATTAAAGCTAGTAAATTTAACGATTGCTATATAATTAAGAGATTTTTTTTACCTCAGATTTTTACCTCAGAGATTTTATTTTACATTTTTATTACCACATCTTAATTTTTTTTAAAAAAAATATCCATCCAACACTATTCATAAACAACAACAATAATACACATTTTTTTTCTCATCATTTACTTCTAAATTGAGATTTTTTTTTTAAATGAAAGAAAGAAAAGGGCAATAGTGTCACCAGGTGCCTCTTTCCCTTTTACGAAACCAACTTTATCGTTGATTCTAATTAAAATACAGGAGTTCTGTAAAGTATCTTCTTTTCTTAAAATCTTATTTAACTCGACTCTTTAGAAATCTACAGCTGGAATGGTGGATTTTTATCTGCTTATAGACGTTAGTTAGAATTACTTTGTCGATAATTAGACTGTTTCTATTCGTTAAAATATAAAAGTGTGTTAAATTACCAAAACTGCAAGCTGTTAAGCTCGTAAAATTTTCACGGAACAGAGGGATACATTATACTCAAGATTAACTAACTATTCGTGTGAAATTAATGTATATTCCAGTTGTTTTGAAAAAAAAATATTTATTTAGTCTATAAATCGAGAAAACTCGCATTTATGTTAACAAATTGTGCTATAAATTTATATAGCTATATAAATATTATATTTGTTACTAACTTAACAATTCTATTTTTTCATTCTAATATGTATGTATTTTTTATTGATATGAATAGGATTTTTTAATTTACGAAATTTTAAATTTTATCTATTTTAACATATTGGATACTTTTTTAACATTATAATGTTAAAATCCTAGCGTTCTTGCATGGAGTATATACTGTTACGTACATAATGCAATGGCAAAATCAATCAAGCCACTGATAAAAATATGAATGATGCCTGTAACAGTATCATTGTATAATGCCTTCGGTTATTAGATCAAAGATCTAATTTTTGAAATACAATTTCACATGGAATCAAAACCCCTCAGTTTTGAACTATTGAATCATGTAATTGTAACAGAGGAATTTTTATTTAAAAAATGGATATCTGTACTTTCAAATATTTGAATTATTAACATTTGTGTTTTTATCAAAATTATCCTTATTGTGAATTTGAAATCATAAATTTTGTTATATTCCTATTTATTAACATTGAGAAAAATATTTACAGGAATTTGTAAATATCTTACAGAAGTAAAAGCATAAGAAACTCATAAAATTAAAATACATTACTAAATTATCAAAACAAACCAGGCAATGCTTTCGAAAAATAAAAACACTCGAGTATTTGATGTCTTCTCTCACGACATTCGGAAGATTTCAATTCAAACAATATATCACAAAATACAGAAAATAAAGAATGCTTTAAATATTCAATGCATAATACATTTGTTTTTAAAATGCATAAGAGAAAAAAAATATTATCTTGGCAGTCATGATAATAATAGAGTTTCTATGTTTTTCGCAGCTGACATACAGGTTGCCGATAAACGACAAGTTGGAGTTCATTTTTAAGAAACGAAAATGCCATTCAGAATTAGAATGTCTATAATAACATTTACCCATCAAAAAGGCGATTTTTTTTCTTTTATCCACTAAAGTTTGACTGGCATGTAAAGATATTTCATTACTGAAAATTGCTTCATCGTTTCGTTTATCTAAACTGCATTATTATCTCTATGAAAAAGCAACTGAAAAGGTGTCAATTTTAAAGAAAACGGTTTCAAAAAGAATCTGCCTTTTCTTTAATGTTTCTTTTACATTAACTTTAAAGCAACGCAAAAATATCTACTTCATTTTTCTGCATATTTTCCATTTTTTCTCCTTATATTATATTCATTTACATGGTTTCTTCACGGTATAAGTATGTGCGTTTTATTTTAGATTAGCCACTTTTAAGCAAACTGTTTTACCATCTTATGTGATATCTAATAACTGTTTTACCATCTAATGTGAATTACCTCAATGAAGTCTTTTTAAGTATCAAATAGTGACAGACATTAAAATTGTATTATATATATAGATTTACCCTTGTTCTGTTTATTGTGTGCATGAATTCCCCTAATGGAGTCGAGTCCCATGACGTCAAAGAGTCAATAAACACATACTATGCAGGCAATATATTTATTAATTACTAGCTGTCTTTAACGGCAATATATTTATTAATACTGTCTTTAACGGTATTAATAACTAGCTATATCATTCCACATGCAAACTAAGCTTATTATGAACAGTTTAATTCGTACTTAGCATTCAATGATGGAAAAAAAATATTTTTTATTAAATAATTTGAAGCAATGAAACAGCTGAATTTTAATACAGCTGCGGAAATTATTTATGAAACGTAAGTGATAATGTGATAGCTCATAAATATTAAGCTTAACGTGAACACTCCTAAGATTTCATTTCAATTTGAAACGAAAGGGATCAAATATCAATTCATACAAAGACATTTTATACTAAAATCAATCATGTAATATCTTTGATGTTTCAGCATTGAAGTCATATGTGCACTACAGAATATTTTTATCACTTATCATATATCTCAAAAGATTTTTCCATAAATGAATTTTCTGATTTAACATAAAATTTTGCTATTGTTTCAAAAAGATTTAAATCAGATAAACAATAATATTCTAATTTTTCATTCAATAAATGCACTTCTGAAAAAAATTATGAAATCAAAGTTTAATGTAGTCCTTCGATCCTTGAATCATATTCAGTAAATTATTCTTGTTTTTAATAAATTAAGTAATTGATATAAAACAGTTCAAACTTCTGCATCGAAATTATACCAAATATGAAACTATGAATGGTAATATTTTAAGGCAATCAACAATTTCATTATTTTACTCCAATCAACCTTGGGAAAACTCAGAGTGCTGAAATGTGTATATTAACAGTTATCTAAAATTCATTTTTTGAATATATTAGTGAAATTAAATTCCTATAACTGAAATCAATTTTCGTTCCAAAAGAATGAGATTTTTTCAGTAGTGTTTCAAGAATATTTTATTAAATAAGTATAAAACTGAAGGTCTCTCTATATTTTTTTTATTTTATAATTCATCACAATATTTAATATTCTAACTACTACACAAAATAAAATTATTAATTAAATTTTGAAAATTTTTTTTATTTGATATATATGCCTATTGTTAAACTCTATAGAATCTAGCTGTTAGACCATATTTAGTGCAGATATCATGTATATATTAAACTTTGTTTGTTTTAAACTGCATTAAGTTATTGAACCAATATTATAGGTATTTTCCAAGCCACTGAAACCTTTATCTTGCATTAATTTGTATACAAAATGCTATGTTTCATATTTATATTAGTTCATGTAGACAATGCCAAAAATTTCACTTTTCAAAAGTTATTTTATTGTGAGAATTAACTTCTGTAAGTATAATGGCAACACATTGGAAAAATAATTTTGTTCATGCAATCATTAAGTACCAGTGCATGTTAAATCTAATTTTTATTTTATGTCATAAATATTCTTAGATTTTTTTTAAAAAAATAAAAACTTTATGACAAAATAATTAATGTCACTAAAATATAAGATTTTTTTTAAAATTTCAAAATAATGTTAAAATTATTTTGGTGCTATAACATTTTCGAAGGATATTGACGGAAAATGTGAAACTTTCGATTAATTTAAAAATAAGAAAGTTCTACTTAAAACTTTAAAACAGATTTACAGATACACACACATAAACCCACATGCACATTCATTTTTATTATAAATACTAGCCGCCTTTGGCGACCAGTCGCTTCGCCAGTATTATCGCTCGCTACAATTTTCAATTAAATGTTTTGAGTAACTGGTCTCTTAAAGGATTTTCAAACAAAACATTTTTAATATTCAAATTTTGATAGTCATACCAAACTTATACTACTGTTTAGATGGTTTCGTTCAATTTACTATATATATTTTGCTAATTTGTTGTCATTTCCGGCAAAACTTTAACTTTAATTTAAAATGTAAATGATGAAATTGCAATTAATATTAAGATATGTTTTAATAAAACCAAGCGTTTTATTTTATTTATCACCTTTATTGTAATTTATTAATTATTATTATTATTGAATGTGAGTATTGAAAACAGAATCGCTCGGTATTTAAGTCTTATGTGAACTACAAAATATTTTTCATAATTTATGTAATATCTCAAACAATAATTCAACAAAAATTTCTGAGATTCAGAATAAAATTCAGTTTTTAGTTTTGCTTTCAAAAGGATTGAAATGAAATCAATAATAATATTTTGTTCCTGCCTATAAATATATTTCAAAAATTATGAAGTCTAAATTTAATGCAGTAAGGTATCATATTCTGAGAAATATTCTGGACACACCAAATTTTAAATAAATGAATGAATGTTTCTATTTCCCAAGATCAACTAAGACTTATTTATGAAGTTTTAAATGTTAAAAATTTAGAAAAACTCAACATTTTCATAATTTTAAGCCAATTAATCTTGAGAAACCTGTGCGCTGATTGGCGTATTTTCTTTGAAGCGAACGATGAAAAATCTAAAATTATAATTTTTTTATTGAATAGTGATATTCAAATTTTCATAAATCTGTCAGTTTAAGTGATTGGAAATTAAATCTTAAAAGTCAGTGATTTAGTTGATTGGAAATTAACTCTATGACCACCATAAAATTTGTGCTTTCTCTTGTGGTGTATGCATTCTCCTTAATATCCGCTCGAATAAAACATCACATACAAAAGTACTACATAGAACTAACACATCAAAAGTAAACATAACATTTCAATAGTTGCCAAAAACAAAAGAGAGAAAAATGCAATTAATAAGCAGACGATATTTTGAAAAGTACAGATATTTAGACTGGAAAATGAAATTATCTGAAATTAAATACACGAGCTGACGATATTTACAAAAGTAAAAATATTCAAACCTGAAAAGGAATATATATGAGTTATTCCATCAATAAATGTCATAAGTTTGTTTATATTTTCATTATTTTATGAGTCATTAAACATCAAAATGGGTTCGGGACTAAATAAACGCCCTGTATAGAGATGTAAAAGATCATAAAATAATTTTTCTTGAATTTATTTTTTAGAAAAAATAATATTTCATATTTGTTTCATTTCCTACAGACACGTGCCGAAAATTATATTTTTGCAGATTTCATTTCCAAAAAGATTTAATTTATTTTTAATTGGAGCTTTAATCAATGTGATTCCAACACTTTGAAAAAAGCTAATTTTTTCCCATGAATGCGAAACATGCGAAAAATAAAAATTTCAAAAGATTATGAATCCGGTTTTTCTTTTAACTATTGCATGCTTATTTTTAACTTTTTTATTATTTGTGATAAGTATAGACTATTATAACTTATTATTCACAGTTATGGATAAATATAATGATTTAAGTAATAAAAGGTTTCAAAGTTTTCAATTGTGTAAAACACCTTAAATGTCAATTTCAAATAGTGACTTTCTAAAACTTGAAGATTAAGACTCACAAGTTTTTGCAGCTTCAAGAAATAATGGTGTGCAATAAACATTGGAAATATAATATCACTATTTTTACAAATTTATTGCCGCACGAATTTGAATCCGATAAGGAAACAAATACTTAGAAATTCACTATAATCTATTCCAACCCGTAAATACCAACGTTTGCAGATGGTATCAAATGGCTCATTTATCAATAATCTTTCTGGTTCACTCGGTAATCATATTTCCTGATTCTTGGAAGCAGTTCTTATCTTATCGTGTGGGATTCTCGCAATCCGGCGGGCCTCGATTCTCGGAGGAAGCAAACTCCACTAGTGGGTGGGGACGGGAGAAGGAACATTCCTGATATTACCTGCTCCAGGAAAGGTTAGTAAGTCCTTATTCTGCCAGATAGTGTTCTGTTCTGACAATTGCACATTAATATAGTTTTCTGTGTAGTATTTAGAAAAAAGGCGAAAGCTAGTGATATAATATATTTTCTTTTCTTGTCTTGTAATGGCGAAATATTACCAGTTTTACCTTTAGTGCTGTATTTAATCTCTTTGTGAAAAACTGATAATTATTGTTATTTAAATGCTCATTTTATGACATTTCAAGCAATATGACATTTTTGTGATTTTTCTTGAAATGTTTCAAATGTTTTTTCTGTGGTGATTCATATAATTTATCACATATTTCCTGATCCTAGTTTTTTACAGAGATATATTAAGAGAATGAGAATATTATGTTAGTACATAATTAATTAATAACCAATCGTATGTCATTTTCGTTTTTGTTTCAATGAGAAACATCATACCAATTCAGTTCTATAGAAAATTGTCTTTCTTCTTTGTTGTTTTCTTCATCAAAAGCGCAGTACTGATTGTTAAAATAATTTCAAAATAAAAAATAATATATGAAATAAATATTCATTAAATACAGCGTTATGTATGAGGGTAAAATCCATCCTTAGTAAAATTTAATAGACTGTGAAGAAAATATTTTGTAATCAGACATATCACTTGAATTATTTCTACCGAATTCCTTTAACTGAATGGTTTAATTAACCTATTTTCTTTTGTATTTTATTCACTTATTTTTACATAAATTTTCAAGTCTTCAACCAAATTTAACAATAATATAGCTAACAATTTAATACTATAAAAGTTTTATGAATTATTTTTAAAATTAAATTATTAATATTATGACAAATATTAATAACAATTATATAAATATTTAAATGCATAAATTTGAGTATCGAATTGATTAATTAAATATTGGAGAGGATAATTAAAACACATTAAATAATACAAAACTATAAATAATTTTAAAATTATGAATTTAAGTAATTATGTTTATAACCATTCTGAATGAAAACATTGGCAATATCATTCTTGAAAGGAAAAGAGAAAAATTTTGAAACATTATAATAAAATTTGAAAAACTTTTAAAAATTACTTTTTAATTATAAAGTATAAAATATTTGCAATTAATTTATAATAAAGCATTAAAATAAATCATCCTAAATAATCTATTATAAATATGAAGTATAAAATATATATTTAGTTAGCCTCTCATAAAATCACAGATGTTTCAAACGTAATTTCGCGAAATAAGAGCAAGATAGACAAATCCAACTCAGAAAGAATCAGGACTGTATAATCTTCAAAATGTTTTTCATCAGGAAATCAGTTAACAAAATATTTGCTTAATTATTTTCATACAAAAATAAAAACTTTCCGTTGAATTTATCTCTATCTTTACCTTTACTTCTTATTGAAATTCTTAAAATCTTAATAAAATATAAAATTCTCTTTGACAGATAAAACCCCAAGATTCTTGGGCTTATATTTTCCGTTACTGTAGGTTTCCTTCACTTGTTAAAAGAACCGAACAATTTTTTTGATTAAATTGAATTCTTAAGATTATTTAATTATTAGCTGTGTATTTTCTTCCATTATTTATGCTCATTTATCTATTTATATAATTGGCGATAGCTCTTTTTCATATGAATAAATCATGATAATCGCCTTTTTTCAAAGGCGTAAATGATGGAAAATAAATAAATACAAACTCTCAATTAAATGCATTATTACTAAACAAAAGAGAAGGACTAAATACACAAATATTTCATCTATAAAGGTAAATATACTGTTTGGTTAAAACATTTACGTCAAATATTCTTTGAGAACCGCAATCAAACAGGTGAAAGTTTTCTTTAGCACTTAACTTTAGAAGAGTATTCCAACTAATTGTAATTTAGAAACCATCAATGTTTGTGGTAAAACACATTTTTGCTTTTGAAGTTTATGTTCGTATTAAGTGAAAGAATCCATCTGAACTGAAGGTAAATTTTTCAGGTTACTCGAAACTTGAGGTTTCTAAATTGCTGTTTGGGAAAGTGATCAATAATTCATGAGTTTGACATTCCAAAACAAAATTACATTGAGTGGTATTTAAATATATACATTATAAAAGAAAGAAATATCAGATGCAAAGGTGAGAGTAATATGAAAACATTCATTTAGAAAATACAAATGCTAATATTTAATGCATTTTTTATACATTGCATGCAATTTCTTATACATTTCCAAATACTTTAATTTAAAAACGTTTTAAATATATTTGGAAATAAAAAAAAAGTTAATTTTTATTTACAAGTTTATTTATTTAATGCTAAAAAAGATAATATACTGCAATCGACTTTCATACATTCTCTAATTTTTTAGAGTGACGAAAGTTTATTCAGTTTCGTTTTTTTTTATGCCAATACACTATTTTTATATTTTCAAAGCTCAATAAAGTGTTTATCGATTGATTTAATTAAATTTTAGAAGCCAAAAGCGCCACCATTTTGTGAATTTCTGAAGAATACATGCCAATATTCTTTAATATTTTTAATAATAATATATATGATGAAAATTATAAATAAAATAATAAATTAATATAATGATTATAAATTTGAATATATTAGTAAAATCTGCCTTTGTTGAATTATATTTTTTCAAAGTAAAATAATAATATTAATGAAACGAATATTTATGTTTCAACAAAAATAGTGAAATAATTGTATGCGGAGTGTTTTATTTTATATTATCTAATTATTCTTCGTTGCATGGTGGTTAGTCCGGGTCATATTTCTTTATTTTTAGACTTGATTAGACGATGTGAATGATATTCTGCATTCCGCGTTTGCAATATATTTCTGAGTGACGATGCATATCTCTTGAGAAGAATAATCATCACTAAATTCATATGCGCAATGGATCCTTGAATAAGTCATCGAATCAGCAACCGAATCCTAATTACCACCAGACAACCTTTTAATTTGGTTCCACAAGTTCAATAATTGAAAGGTATATGAAGCATTTTTAAACAAATTAAAACAGAAAGTCCTTATTAAAAATTAAACATATTGCTAATTCTTAAAAAAGTATATAGAAAAAAGTATATAGATATTTCCATGGATATAACAATTTATATTTCATTTTAATGCAAGTTCATTGGATTTTCCCAAGTAAAATATAAATATACAGTACGTCGTAGTCAAATAAGTGATATTCCTTAATAAATTAGTATATTTATAATTAATGTATTATTCCAGTTATAAATTGACTATTATTGAAAATTTATCAGTTATTTAAATTTTGCTAATTGTATTATCTTTTTATGCGTTTAATATTTTTTTCGAATCTTTAAATTTAGCCAGCTTTATGAATACATATTCTTATCTAATTAAAATTGTATTATTTTTATTATCAAATATTAAAACTTCAAAGGCGAGGAAAATGGATAATTATTTTTTAATATTTTATTATTAAATTCACAAAGCTATCCATTTATTATCCGACTAAAAATATGGCCAAATCGAACAATTAGCCTGATTTAGAATATATAATTTACAAACAAGCTAGTTAGCTTCCAGTGAAATATGTAACACAACTAAGCCATCCGAATCATAATATATTTACTGCATTTCCCGATAAATTGTAATTAATATAGTTAGCGCCATCCTTCCAATATAGTTGAGCCACTTACATTGTAATCGCGATTACCGAGATTATCGACAAACTCATACTGGATTTCTGCGAATATTTTAATAACATGATGATTCCGTGAAAATGTTCTTCAGTTTGACTGAGAAATTTTTATATTTGTCTAAATAAATAAAATAACATTGGCGTTCCAGTAATGTTGCTTAATATTGCTGTTAAGAACACAACAAATTATGAAAGCTTAATTAAATGAATAAAATATTCATAATGAATGAATTTTAGATTATACCTTCGTCATTTATATTCAAATACAGTTTTAAATTTAATAATGTATTACACACAATTCTGACCTTAAATCAACCAAGTTAACACAATATTAACTAATTCTTGTTGGATTTATCAACAATTCTTGAATATTAAATTTCGTCAATACATGTGAAATATGATCCGAATGGCAAAATGTTGCATAAATTATACAATATCTCATATAATTCTATGAAAATTTTAGGAAACCAAGAAATCACTTTAAAATTGTTAAAATAATAGATATGGTCTGTAAATGAGGTATTGTTTAGAAATTTAATAGTAAGGGAAATAATTAATTTTGATTTTACGTTCAGATTCTTGCAAAACAATTTTACTTCCCATACGTGGAATAAATTATTTTGCTTTCCTCGTATATGAACAATTAAATGGTTTTTGCTAAATGAAAACGAGTATCCTTATTTTTATTTTTATTAATCCAATGAAATATTAAAGATAGCGGTCAACATTAAAAAAAATATAATTATTATAATTATTGAAATTAAAAAAAAACATAGGCTAGAAAATAATGCAACGGCAGTTCCAAGGGTATAGCATTCAATCATCTCCATTTCTTTTTAGAAATCCGATAAAATATTAATCAAAGCAATATTCAGACCTAAAATTTCTAAAATAAAATGATACTTCCAAACCTTAATTAGAGTTAAAATTTATCACATTTCTGCCATGTAACTTCGAATTTAAAATTTTGATGCAATCCAGATATATTTTATAATGCGAGGATAAATCAAAAATGAAGTTCCACCGCTGAAACAAAATTGGATAAAATTTTTTTAAATACTTTATTTGTATTTTAAGATTGCAAGATTCACTTTTCTTTATAATTATCTCCGACATTTAAAATATTTTTTGAAGCATGGTTAAAGATTTCGATGCATTCTCCAAAGAAATCTGGCGTCATAATTGCTAGCAGTTACCTCAGAATTTGTCATAGATGATGTTCTTTCCAAGCACTCAGCGTCGTCAGCGCTCATTCTCAGACATTGCTTTAACTTTCTTCTTCTTCTTCTTCTTTCTTTCTTTCGCCACAGAATATCCCCGAACTTGGAATCTCTAGGATTCCCTGTCGGTTGAAAGGATATACGTGGGAGTATTTATTAAGATAAAAGAAATACACATAAAAAGACATAAAATCAAAATACACATAAAAAGACATAAAATATCATCAATACACATGAAAAGTAACTATATACGATATTATAATGATGAAAGAGGTGTTCGGTGGGGAGCATGAGTAGATGAAATCTATTGAAGTTAATATATTCTGGAGAAGAGCTTGGTTGAGAAATGAAACTAAAATTTATATTGGGCTTGGGTCTGGAGAAATCAATTCCTCGTTCTCTTGTAGGAACCGCGCAAGATTTCTAATTTTAACCTTGGGCATCTTGTTTCTCATGACGTTGGTCCACCAGATATTTTCTAGGTCGTGGGTGGGTTTCTTGAGATGATAAGATGTGGTGAGAGGGCAGCTAGTGGCATAATGAAGGGGATCGCCTACTTCGCCGCAGCTACATTGATCAGATCCTTTAATATGGAATCTCTTGAAATATGAAGGGAAAGGGTCATGGCCAGTTGCAAAGATAATGTCAAGCCTATTCCAAGATGATGGGTTAAAGGACACTTTTGAGATTATTTGATGGATGTTTCTGCCAGTTGAGCCATTGTCCCATTCTTCTTGCCATCGCTGTAGGCTCAATTCATTTACAATAATTTTCAGATGGCTTCTAGGAGCTGGTTATTGAACGGGCGTACCTGCATAAATGGTCTGTTTGGCTAAGGAATGTGCAGCCTCGTTTACGTTGTGCCCTACATGTGCTTTAACCCATCCTAACTTGATAGAAGGTTGGTGGAGCAGAATGGCTTGAATTTCCTGAACAATTGGGCTTGAGGGGGAGAATGAACTGATCGCTTTTAAGCTGGATTCGCTATCACTCCATATTTTAGAGTTATGATCGTATTTGCTAGCCCATTTACATGCTTCCTTAATGGCCAGCAGCTCTGCTTGAAAGACATAATTCTTTTCGTTCAGTTTGCCAAGCCACTGATGAGTAATTTGTTCGTTTTGGAATACGCAGTAGGCAAAGCCGGTTTTCCCTCGATTTTGGATCCATCTGTAAAAATATCCGTCTTGTTTGTAGGTTGGAATTCCTGTTTGAGGGAAATTATGTCCTCAAGAAGAAAGTTTCAGGGGAAGATTTTTGTGTGAGAGCATTTCATCTCGAAGTTCTCAGGATGGAATGTTATATTCTGAAAATGGCTAGATAATTGAAGACGACTTATTCTTACATAGGTTGCTTCTGCTTGCGCTTTGATGTGAAGTGGAAGAATTCCTTCGATAACTTGCAGTGCTGCCGTGGATGTTGTTCGGAATGCTCCAGAAATACTCAAGATAAATTTTCTCTGTATTAAGATTAGGATTCTTTGTTGTCGGGATGAGAGAGGATAGGCCCAAGCTGATGCTCCATGTAGGATCATTCTCTCGGCAACGGTGAAGTAGAGATGACACCTGAATTCTTTTTTCCGACCCCATGTGGAGCCAGCAATTCTGCTGAGATTTTGGTATAAGAGAGTCGCCTTCGTTTTGGTGTTAAGGAGGTGGGGAATCCAGTTAAGCTTATTGTCAGTGGTAACACCGAGATATTTTAAAGATTGTTGCCTTTTTATTGTTACGTTATTCCATTTAATTGTTAGCCCGTTGACTAATTTGCTTATCAAGATATTACATGATCTTTCTACTGAGATTTGAAGGTGATGCTTGTCGGTCCAGCACTTGAAGATTGAGAGAGCATCCTGGGCGGCTGATTTCAATTTTGCTCTTGTTGATTCAGCTACTACAAAAACAAAGTCGTCTGTAAATGCCTGGAGGTGAATGTTAGGTGGCCATTTTTCAGAAAGAATTTCGTTTGCGGCAAGATTCCAAAAAAGTGGTCCAGAACAGGATCTTTGCGCGCAGCCTTTCTGCTGTGACCAGGCGGCAGTGCCTTGAGATGTTTGAAGAAGGACTTCTCTATTTTCTAGAACATCTTTAAGTGTTTCTGTAGTTTTTGAATTGAATTTAAGTTTATCGAGGCTATTGCGGATGGAAGAAAATTCCAGATTATCGAAAGCTCTTTGGATGTCTAAAGAAATTACCAGAATGTGTTCGTTTTGCTGTTTGAAATTATGAATTTTTTCCGTTAATTGCTGTATTGCGTGGTCTGTGGATTTTCCGTCCCTAAAACCAAATTTTAACCTTAACCTTAGATAGTGTGTTACATTTTCACCATACACTTCATGGAACTGCTATTATTTCAAAGCATTTACACCTTTTTGCCCACAAAAAACTAATTATTGTATTTATTTGCAATTCAGACGTTCATTTACCACTGCGAGACATAATTACGACTATTAAAAGATAAACTGAAACTACAGCGTGCAAGCCTTTACTACATAGGATACAGATAAACGCATGACATATCATCACAAAATTCAAAATTCTTTTAAAAGAATATCCATTCATATGATTTGTTTTGTAATTCTAATTCACTTCTTCCCAAGAATTTACAACTGTTTTTGAAACTGTATAAAGCATAATTATACATTACATGTAAAAATATATCTTAAGAAAATATGAAGTGGTTCTGATATCTGTTATTTTTATCAGATTTTAGAAAGTGAATATTTTAGAAATCGATTATCAACAGGCCCCAAACAAGTTAAGAAGATTCTGAAAATGGTTGTTTTGAAAAGAAATAACTGATTCTAAAGGGAAGGAAACATTTATTTGCTAAAATATCATATTACTTTGCTTGGTATGGAATTTAAGATAGTGAAATAAGCAAGTGAGAAACATGACTCATATTTATCTGTAATTTCTAAATATTAAAAAATGCAATAAAAATATATTTCTTGTTATTTTAATTCTTTATTTAAGTAGAATAAGTAAAAACACTTCATTTTTTTTATTTGTACGATATTAGTTTGCTTTGATTGGACCGCAAATGATCAATTAAATATATTTGTTGTTGAAAATCTTTTTATAAAGAATGTTAAATATTCTCTTTATTAAATGTTCACTTTATTATTTTAAAAGTTTTCTATTTATTAATACATAGTGAGAAAACTAGAAATTAAGAATCCCCATTTTATATAAAAATCAATATTGTATTCTAGAAAATTCAGTAAAATTGAATCTTACTCTCCTATACCTATAATTAGATGTCAAAATTAAAAATAGGCTAAGAGCAAACCTTCTGAATTTAAAGTTCTTTTGATCATTTGGATCATAGTTCAACAGCAACAAGAACTTGAATCACTACCCGTCTCAAATATATCTCGTATTTACCCTAATGGCATAAAATGTCCAACATGATTGTTTCGATGTCTACATGACAATAGCCAACATTTGTAATATTGTGCAATATCTTGGATATATCGTACAGTATCTTGTGCTAATTGGGTTCAGATTTGTTTTTTAATCTTTAGTGTATATTCCTGAAGGAAAGATAACATGAAATTAAAAAGCAGCAGCAAGTATGATGCGCACTGTTTTCCATGTTCTTGTAATATCGTATGAACTCACAAGGATAAGGAATTCATTCTTTCTTCTAATGAATGAATTCTAATAGCATAAGTTCAAATTGCTACTTTCTCATAAGTAGACACAATTAAAAACTGCCGTTTTGGAGAACTTCTCTAGCTGTTCCTATTATTCAAGGGAGCACTGATATCTTAATTTCTTTGTCTGTTTTTAGAAACCTTGCCATCGTTTAGCTAATCTAAGAGCTGCCATTTTGAATCAAATAGTTCTTTAATTGAAATTTATTTTTAACTATTATAGAACTGCTTCAAAATTATTAATAGTTATTCTGCTATATTTTTAATTTTATATATGCATAATAAGCTTGAAAGCAGGTAGTGGGAAATTTCTTTGTTATCATTTGTCATGAGTTTCTTCTTGAAAATATATACAGTTTAATAATATTATGAAATCGCAAAAAATCGCTTTAAATAATATTATGAAATCGCAAAAGGTCTTAAATTACATTTAAGACCTTTTGCGATTTCATAATATTATTTAAAGAACAATTATACGTCATAATGAGATATTTCTTTTAAATCATCTTTAGAATGGCTTAAACATTCTTTTTAATTAAAATACTGTAACTTGGTGTAAAGTGCATACATTTTAGGAATAATTAATATTTTTATTTCGGAGATTCGAAATCATTTCATAGACTTTAACCATATATGTTACCGTAAATGTGATTAATCAAGTGATTATGAATAATCACCGGTAATTACGCATAATCACTAGTTTATAACATTTACTGTAACACATATATGAAATCGGATTTATTTTAGTTCATAAAAATGCAGCAGTATATTTTGTAGATCAAAAACTGCAGTTTTATAAAAATCTGACAGTCTCTTATCAATATTACTTTTTCATATAAGAAGTATATGGTATATTATTACCATTGCTTGGATATATTTGTATTTTAATGATTCTTTTATTTTATTTTGCGTATTGTCCCCGTATATTTTATTGTTATATTATACTATTGTATACGGCGATCAGTTTGATTTCTGCCATTGAGTTTGTCTTTTGGTGTATATAAACGTTGCTGTATTTGAATTTTATATCTATGGCCGCACTATTCTGCTGGCATATTTTTTTTTGTTTGTTTCTTTATCCATGCACCGTCATCGTTTTAATTGTGAAAATAGACTGTTGTGTCTACAAGAACTCTCTTCTTATAGTCCATATCGACAAAATATCAACAAATTCGGTCCTCTATATTTTGATTATTTTCCCAAACTATTATCACCTTGCATACTAAAGTACCGTTTTTGGAATCATATTTTACTGGATCTAAATATGATAATTACAAATTACGAAGATGTAGCAGTAAAATATTATTTGGTAGATTTCTAACACATTTTCCACGAAATTCGTTTGTGAAAAATCTGTTCTGACGGTCTTCTCGTGTGTACGCGTAGACGACAAATGTATATTAACAATAAAGGATAATGTGTATGTTTCTCTATGAAATTGGTTTTGAAAATGAAAAATTGTCTCACTTATAGTTACCATATTCAGCTTAGATATAGTTTGAAGAATGAGAATGTACACCCAAAAACCTTGATTCAAAATTGTAAACGAAATTTTAATTTCAAAAAATATTCCCATATAAACATTTCAATATAGTTTTAAATTTTAAATTTTTTTTTCATAGATATCTTATAATCAATTCCATTTAGCTAAAGTAAAAATTTTAGTCTATATTTTATTAACTTATAAAGGTATTTTGAATTATATTTTATATTATTTCCATTGTTGTGAATGCAACACCAATCATTTCTTTGATTTGTCAAATATTTAATTATGCAAAAATTTTCCCTTTTTAAAAGCTAAAAAAAAATACATTTAATATCTATTATTTATATGAGAATGTGAATTTATGGTATCATGATTACTATAACGAAATAGATGAATCAAACATTTACATTCCTAATAAGACTACGATGTCACATGACTTTATTAGGGTAGTTCACATACACAATGGATCTAATGGGTGTAAGGCTTTGAACATGGTGCAGCCCTCTTCTCTATCACAATCTGATATTTGAAAATATGCATTTCTTAGGAATATATACGAACATTAAGATACGAATATAAATTGAAGTAACCACATGCAATTGAAATCAGGCACATGCAATATTTTAATTGAACCAGATGATTCCCAATGGCCTTTAATCTAAAAAAAATTAGATGATAAAATTTGGCTTCTGTTTCCGGATATAATTATGGGCATAAATTTCATATTATGGGCATAAATTTTCCAAAAAGTACACTGGTATCTTCTCTAAATGTCTCTGTAGGAATTGATAGAGAAAGAATTCAACAATTAATCTATACTTATAATAAAGCTCAATGTGTGTGTCTGTGTGTGTTGGCGCTCCACAGGCCCGACCATTCAACCTACAGCTACCAAATTTGGCACGTGTATACCTTGGAGGCCAGGATTGTGCACCTGGGGGTTATTTTTTCGAATTTTTAGTTAACATTTTATTTATTTAAACATTAAGCGAAATTTTAGAGTGTTTCTGCTATAACTTCCGAAAATATTACCGCACAAAAAAGATTTTTATATGAAGTTAAAGATCAAATATTTATCTTTTAAATGATACCAATGTTTTAACCTTAAAATTAAATTTCTATTTTTAATGAATTTTTAAATAAATATTTTAATTATAATTTTCAACATTTTTTTTCGTACAAAATAAAAATAATAATTTATTTTAAGGCAAGTTTTGTTTAATATGAAGAGGATATACATTCAAATCAGGGCCGCACAGCTAATTTGTAAACCTTTAGTAAGACATAAATGTGCTAAAATGGTCTAAATGGAAAATGATTATTTTTTATGTAACTTGATTCAATAAATGCTATAATAAATAACGAATTTTTGATTTTACATAAAGCTTTTGCTGTGGAAATCACGATTAACAAAATGTTCTTTAAACACTAATATTTTAAATAAAAAGAGTTAATTTCCAATCAATTAAATCAATCATTTAAACTGACTGATGTATGAAAATTTGAATATCGCTATTGAATAAAAAAAGGATAATTTTAGATTTTCCATTAATAGCTTCAAAGAAAATACGCCAATCAGCGAGCAGGTTTCTCAACATGAATTGGCCTAAGATTATAAAAATGTTGAGTTTTTCTAAATTTTGAAATCAAAACTACAAACTGAATTTTATGCTGAATCTGAGAAATTTTTGTTAAAATATACTTTGAGATATTACATAAATTATGAAAAATATTTTGTAGTTCACATAAGACATATACCGAGCGTTTCTGTTTGCAATACTCATATTCAATAATAATAATAATAAATAAATAGCAATAAAGATGATAAATAAAATAAAACGCTTGGTTTTATTTAAAAAAATCTTTATATTAATTACAATTTCATCATTTCCACTTTAAATTAAAGTTGAAGTTTTACCGGAAATGACAACAAATTAGCAAAATATTTATAGTAAATTGAACGAAACGATCTAAGCAACAGTATAAGTTTGGTATGACTATCAAAATGTGAAGATTAAAAAGGTTTTCTGTTAGAATCTATTAAGAGACCAGTTACTTAAAATATTTAATTGTAAATTGTAGTGAGCGGTAATATTGGCGAACCGGCTGGTCGCCAAAGGCGGCTTGTATATAATAATTTCTCCAACTGACATAACTTCATTTTTGGACATATCAATTTAATTTTGGATGCAATCATTCAAACTGAAAAGATACAGCATATATATGTAATTTTCTTCTCTGTATTCTGAAATTTAATGCATATTGAGCCCCATTGTTTCACAAGATCAATGAAAGAATACTCCTGCTGATTCTAACATAGATTTATAGCAGATAAAATTGCAAATATAATAAAAATATGATTCCAGTAAAAAAGATATGTGCATAATAAAGTCTTATGAAAAAAAGAAATGCGAAAGTATTTAAGTTATAAAAAACAATGAAGAGCTATGTAATGTAAAATCTAATGAAATAACAATATATTTCCCCCCACTTTTTCCAAAGAAATTTTTTTTTTCAAGTTACATATTTTTTATCTTACCTTTCATATTTATCGAATTTCAAATATGAAACAAAAAATAAATAAAGAAAAAAGACACTGCTTATTAAAATTTGAAGGCCTAATTTTTTATGTTAATAAACAAGCTTGCAATTAAAAAATATATATATTATCTTTCAGTGCCTTTAAATGACACAGAATTTAGTGAATGATAACAATCTTTATTATTTTTTTTCCTTTTAAAGCATATTAGTAAAAAAAAATTGAGTTTTTCTGAAAGGAATGTTTTTTGTTGTTGCTGTTTGTCATAAATTCCGGCTCATAGGCATATCATAAGTTTTTACCATATTTAATAAAATTATATTTGCATAATTTAAAAGTAATTTTTAATGTATTATGACAAGCTTTAATTTTTAATGTAAAACAAAATTTTAAAATCAGTAACGAATGTTGCAATTTTTTTGAATTATATTGAATTGCTATATTGCATATTAGCATTTTATATTGCATATTAGCATTTTATTATATTGCATATTAGCATTTTATTATATTGCATATTAGCATTTTATTCAATATACATTACGTATCTATCTTTTAAAAGATATGTGTGCGTGGGGGGGGGGGAGGTTGGTTCCTCCTAACTCGGTATGTGTAGTCGTCTTGAAAGAAAAGCAACTGAACTAGCTGAAACAATATTCACTTCTACTTCGTAAAAACGTGTTGAGTTTTAACCATATAGATCTTTTTTCTATAAAAAAGTAACATTTTTGAATAATTGTGTTTTTAATCCATGAATTTTAAAAATTGACTGATAATTTCTTCTATGATCAATTAGCAATGTTATACTCTTGTAAGTAAAACTTGCAAGCTGAAGTAAAACTGTATTCCATATATTAGAACTGTAAATTGTCGCTTCTTGTACTACAGAACGCAAAAACATTCTGCATATAGTAATCATGATCCCTGGAGTTATATTGTTCATTACCATGGTCTTCTCATATTATAATATCACGCTATGCGTAAATAGTGTTAAAATGCAAAAATATTGATCCTGAAATCATGAAATTAGTAAATAATTTATGAATATTGTTTATGAAAAGAAAATTTCAATTAGAGGGACATGCAAAAAGTTTAATTTTAAATAAAATAGCATATATTTAGCATTTGGTAGCTTTTAAGAAGTCTGAGAAAAAGAAATTCACGACTGATGTTCTTTATAACAAAATACAATAAGAGATATTTGTAAACAAAAAAGAGATATGATTGATTATCAAAAGAATTTGCCGTTTTGGTTATAATATTTCAATGGCCAATAAGAAATTCTTCCTCTCAAGTGCAATGAGTCAGAAGCAGCCTAGAGAGAACAGTCCTTTCTTTTGATGGCATATATCTCAAAATTATCCAGTTTAACAAAGAGAAGTTTATCAAGAAAAATATTTCAACTCTATTAAAAACTGAAATGGGAATTGAGTTTTAATGACTCAAAAGCCATACCTATCTAATTTTACGCTTAGCCTATAATGAATTTATAAATAAATAAAAACATAACATTCAGATAAATTCTAAATTACTTTTGTTCTTTTATCTCTACAGATATTGAAGCTATATCTAAAAATCCTGGAATCTCGAATTAGGTTGGAAAAAAGATTAACAGTACAGACTATGTTGTCATCCAATGCATATGAAAGTTTCACCCAGCGACTTTTGCTTAGTTAAAATACTCATTTACAATGTTAATATATATTAAACTTTATTATTGAACTAGCTTTTACACGCGACTTCGTTCGCGTGGCAATTTTGATGTGTATGTATGAGAACTGACTGTCTGATCAACATTCGGCAGTGTCTGTCTAAACTCGCCTGCGAGTAAAACGGCAAAGCCGCCCATCACCGCCTGATTGCCGCGGATGTCCTGCAGACTGCGGTTTAACGCCTCAAATGCATGCTTGTGCGACATTGTGCACTCATCCCATACTATTAACTTGTACTTCCGCAAAAAAAATGAAGAAGATATTAGCTGAAGTCAATCATTATACTCAATAGTATAGTAAAAATGTAAAAAAAAGAAAAAGAAAATACAGAATAACTTATATTTATAACTTCTAACACATTCAAGTTTTTCCAATTCATTTTCAGTACGGTGAAATGTGTTTTAAGTCGTGCATCGTGTGGCGTACGTCGTGGTGTGGAACATAAAAACACATTTGGAATTTTCGGATGTGCATATATATCTGTATAACTAATATCCAAGAAACTTCAAAGTTTATGTTTTTTTTTTAATAAATCTGATGAAGTATAATCTGAAATAGAAATAGCACACGAAGTTTTATTTTCATTTTTAGGAAATAAATTAGTTACTTGCAAGATGTTGCTTACAAAGTGATTAAGATAAAAAGAGAATAATTGAATTGCTATATAACTCTAATTCCATACCATACTAATATGAATTTTTTTTATCCGTATCTGTGGGCTCTCATAAAAATATTATAAGATAAAACGGAAGTGTGGGGAAAACATTATTTTCATTATTTCAAACGATATCAATAAGATAATGTCATGATTTTAAACCATGGCATGTTAGAAGAATTTTTTGTAATCATTAAAATCATTTATGTTTTAATTAATTAATTGGTTAATTAATTTGTCTTTGTTCTGATTTATTTTTGCACATTTGTTTAATTTTTTTTTTTCATTTTTGTGCATACAAATTTTAAATTAGCAAAAAATATGAATTTATTTTTTAGAAATGTTCTTCAGTTTATTACTTCAGGTTTTACTTTAACATTTAATTTTTTTTTCAATTTTGCTGTTCTGCAAAAAAATAAAGGAAACCCAATACATTAGCATTTCTCTTTAATGTTTTTTTTATTGTTATTGTCAGTTTGTTTAAGAACCAATGCCAGCAAAATTTCTTGGTTTATTAAATTTTCTAAATTAAACTTTAAAAAATAAATAGAAAATTATCAGTTCAATAGAAACATTTGGTACAATTTAAGAATAAACCTTTTATGTGATTTAAATATTTTTTTAATTAAAAAAGTCAAGAATATAAAATTTTATTCCATCTGTAAAAATTTTGAGTAGTTTTGACTTGTTTGTATGAAAATTATAATATCCAAAAATAAGCAGAATTCAGTTATTAAGATATTCTTATTATTCAGATTTTACATATAATACTTTCAAATATTTTTAAAAATATATTTCCAATAAAAATATCAGAATTACAAAAAAAAAAGAGTTAGTTTTCATCTGCTGCCATCTATTGCATAGTTTTATAAATATTTTTATTAATCTTTTCCTGAGAACTACTAATTATGCATAAAATATATTATATCATCAGTAAATTGATTTGCTACCTTCAATTTTTTTTTCACAACATGATTAAACTGCTTTCACGTTTTAATCATGCCCTTCGTTTGATATTTGGTTGAAATCAAACTCTGTTTCACATTTTTCTTACATTTTTTTTTTTTTTTTTTGCGTTGATAAATAATATTTACTGCTTCATTAAAATTTGATATGAAACCAAAGTAATTTAATTTAAAATAAAGATTTTGTAATATATCCATTATATAACATTTTTGATTTGATCCATTTGAATATATCGAAGCTAAATTTTATATAGAACCGAAAAATTATGTTTAAGGCATATTATTAATAAATGGATAAAACATAGAAATAATAATTTATTTCTTAAACTTTTATACATTGTAATGATACGAGATGACTTCGTCAACAATCATTTGTATTGCTTTTCAAACAGAAACATTTATTCTCAAACAAACGAATAACTTAAATAATTCAGTTAGAATCAGTTACAATTCTGTTAGAATCAATAACGGTAGTTATTAACTATTCTAAAAAGCGTTATTAGTATTAATACCAATGGTTGATATCTACCGCAATATATATATATTTTTTTGAATCTCCCTGCCTGTGGGTGACCCTTGAAAAAGTCTTCAGGCCGGATTCTTTTTTATATTTTGTTATATTTTTTTATTTGGTTTATTTGTTTTTCCTATTAACTTGATTTTTATACTTTTGTATATATATACTAAGAATATTTGAAATTGAAATATTGTAAAGTTTCAATAGTTTGCAAATTGCATCATTTGTCAAAAATTACATTCAGAAGCGTTTTTGTACTATTTAAAACCAATGTAAATAATACATATAGTTGATATTTACAAGTATTTATCGAAATTCCTCAATTTCTATTGCATGTTACTGTTACTAAGCAGAGAAAAATTCAAAATAACGCATAATTCTTTTAAGAATTTCCATCTAGAAATCATCAAGGAAACCGTATCTATAAAACAAATAGATAATGGTTCGTCCTTTTCTTTGTAACTCTGTTATTTTTCTTCCAATAATATTTTATATATATATATAAAGAAAGAAACTTTGTATTATGTTAATAAAGCAAACTATTTAAATATATACTGTAAAGGGGTAAATTTGATTTCCTATACTGTCATTAAAGATCTGGACTCTTAATGCATTTAAAATTGCTTTTTCATTGATACAAAGAAAATTCGATGTCCCGCATTTTAGAACAGACGCAGGCATTATGCCTGCTTTATATGCAGCAAAGAAATTCTTAGCTGTAAACTCATTTTTCTTGGAGGTTGCGAAACTTTTATTCTTAAATATATTTAAGAATAATAGGTAATTATGTAATAAGAGAAATATTTGTTTCTCGTATTAGAAAAAAAAAAAGGGAAATTTGTTTGTTTATTTATTTTAACAAATTTATAGATAAATTAAAGGAAATAATAAAAAATGAATTATATTTTTATGAATCACTTTATTCCATAATTTTTTGTTTGAAGATTATCTACATTTTAAAAATGAATTTATTTATTATAATTTTACTAAATTAAAAATTATTTTGAATATGAAAATATCATAAAAAAGAATTCCCAACGAATTTTAAAATACGCATGCTTTAAAAATATCTTTAAATAGTCTATTCCATGCTAAATATTTGCTATAATTTTCATAATGATAATAAAGTGCATTTAATTATGATAAATTTTAAATTTCTTTAAATCCACATCGTTTGCAGTTCAGTTGACATCTAAATATTTTTAAAGAATACATCGTTAATTTTATGTTTACTTCCAAAACTCTTATTTTTGAAGAATTGCAGCTATTAATAAAATGAATTCAAGTATAAAATGATGACAATCAGTTATAAGTATAAAAATTTGTCCAGTATCTATCATTCTATGTTTTGAAGAAAAATGCAATATCAATTCACTTACTGTATTACACATTTGAATATTTGTTCAGTTTTTTTGTCATTATACGAAGAAGGCTGTAGAAAATGCATTAAATTGAAATCTGTCTGAATATGAGTACGCTTATTAGATCTATTGTTAATTATTTGAATTCAAATTAAATTAGGAAAAATTTCACAAAGGAACATATAATTTTTTCTTTTAATTTCAAGTGAAAAAATTGCAAGTAACGTGTGGAAAACTATTTCTTAGTATGCATCTAAAGAATTATTAAATTAAAAGAACTAAGAAATCTAAAAAATCAAGCATCTAAAGAATTAAGAAAATTCGTTTATGTTCTTTATCAAAAGGTATCTAAGAAAAATAAGATGTCATGTCTAAGACTCAACATTCATAGGCATGCTTAAAAACTATAAAATGAACCTGTTGAAGATAATATCGATAAATTAAAACAATTCATAGGATGCATATATATATATTTCAATAATTTTTATCTTTCAAAGGATATATGCCTCTCTTAATTAGCCCCATCATCCCACTGGCGGGGAGAAATCCCCTCTTTAGCTGTGGAGATGCAATGTTGTCTAATAAATGAACAGGTTCTCCATATTCTGGTGGGTACAAAAATAATGATATTGTTCGCTGCTCTATCACTTACAGCATTTCGTATCTCAGCATAATAGCTTGGTGCCCGTGCTGTTTTTAAAGGGGGGGGGGAGTATTACGCTTTTGCCACTATGCCGAAATTATGTGGCGAGGCGGCTATTCAATTCACTTCGGAAGTTACAAAGGGTAAGGGTTCGATTAACTATTTCCACCTCCCACGAATACGTGACCATTGACTGAACCTACTGATAAAAACTATAGGTCTCAGTTTCCCTTGTGAACACAGTTATATTATTAGGGCGAGATACTTCCCTCTAATTTCAGTACGCACCTCCCTATTTGAGGATTCAGGTCATAGCTGCTAATGATAATTGGGACTGTAACATCGGTTTCCATAAACTGTCGTTACGATTATCATTCAAATCATCCGGATCATAGACACGAATCGTTGATAAAATATCTCTCTCTCCAAATTAATAGATTATAAAATAGTCTGCATTAGATGAAATTAATAATGCTATGATATGGACTTTAACCTTTAATTGGGGAGGTGAAAATTTAGAACTTAACTGATCTATGGAACCTATGGGCGGTCTATGGGACCACAACTTCTTTACACTAAAATTTAATTTCTAATGAAAATATTAATATGAAAATCAACCAATGGATCCTGCAGATATATTTCTTAATACGTAAATATGTTTTGGAAATTTCTCAGAATATATTATGATTGAAAAACATAATTCTATCTGTGCATACATTTTCTTCTCAAATTATATGCTGCAACAAATAATATTTTTGAGAAAACATATTACTTTTTACTTCTTAAATCATATTCAATTTTCCAGTACACAAAAGAATATCGAAAACAATATAATGAAAAATTCAACAATTATATAAAAAAAATCAAATGACAGTGGGTAAAATTGACCTTTTTTTTTTTTTTTTTTTTTTCTCTACACAGGGATTTGTAAACTTTTGTCGCACAATTTTCGAAGGCATTTTAAACATACATGTTAAAAATTCGTATAAAAATCAGCATAAATTCTGAAGATATTTTTCTTAGTATATTAATATATTTTTGAAATTTCTCAAAATATATTATCACTAGAAAAATTATTTATATTTGAGCATACATATCAGAAACAATCGAATACGAATTTTCATCGAAAAAAATCTTCTGTTTTTTTATGTTTTTCCTAACGAGAATCAGTAGGTTGGATGATATTTCGAGGACCAATTTTAGAGCTATCTGCTAAGTTTTGCATAATATTGGAATAATAAAAGGTGGGTGCGGTCTCACAGATGTCGCGCAAAGAATGGCTGAAATATTTTTAAAAGTATCCGTTGAAATCGGTTGAAAAAATGCATGTGTAGTGAAGGTCATGAAACAAGAAACTACAGGGTCACTCCATTAATTTCAGCCAAAAATGGAATAAGGATGATCGAAAGTCCATCCTTAGCTTAGAAAGTCCACAGCAGTTAAGTGTTAAATTTATTTATTAATGAACAGTTTTGACTATTCAACGATTATTTTATAT
>JAPMOR010091640.1:588202-600971 GCA_026543865.1 Argiope aurantia | reverse complement strand
AGCTCAATGTGTATGTTTGTGTGTTGGCGCTCTACAGGCCAAGAACATTTTCTGATCAATGTTGTTATTTAGAGAGCAGAGGACAGTTTGTTTTAAAATAAAACTGTTCTCAGAGAATAAAATGTGTGGATGTTTCCCAAAAATAATTCTTTGTCATGCGATCCAAAGTTAACGAAAAAGTTATTATAATAACTAGTTTGTGCGATTTTGTAAAGTAAATTGATATATCCATAGTGATTAATATTTCCGATAATTAATGAACAGTTTTAATAATATTGCGAAATTATTAAAAGTCATACCTTACATGTCACTGAGAAAATAAAAACATGTAAAGATGAGAATAAACAAGTGTGTTTTCATGTAAAACTTAAAAACACAGGTAAACATATTTTACATCTTTACATCATCTAAAACAGAATGTAAAAATGCACATGTTTTGCAATAAGTTGAATTAAAAAAACTATTATATGTTAAAACTATAGAAATCAGAACACAAGTAGGAAACATTAAATAAATGTTACAATAATCAGATGCAAAATTAGTACTCCTCGAAAATTACAGAAATATAATCCAATGGTAGGTATAAAAGATCTTTACTTTTTATAATTGATTGCCAATTAACAAATAATCAAAGTTGAACTTTGAAAAGGCATAGGAGAATATGTAAAACTGAGTGACAAAAATTGTTTAAAACAAACTTTGGTAATTTTGATGAATAAGATGCATTGACTATATTTGATAGTCTGAAAATGAAATGAAAGTATGTTTATCTCTTTCTGAGGCTTTGATTTACGATTCTTATGATAGGGAAAGTTAAAACTTACTTTCTAAAAGTTCCAGATGTTTTTATAAAGATTTAGCATGTATCCTGTTGACTTATGAGTGATATTTAAAAAGGGGTCTCTACAAATAAGTATGTCTTCGGAAAATCGAGATTTTTCGGGGCTTTTCTTCAAGAAAATAGTGGAATAATGTATCGGCATTGCCGCTTGGGACTTGGAGTATATTCAAGTTTGTCTTGTTACCTGCCACTCTCAATTACTTGCTAGAAAACATTCCCTCAGAAGCTTAGCCACTTTTTTATTTTATTTTATTATTTTAATTTTTTTTTACTTAGGAGATAAATTTGTACCTAGGCTATCGTATGCACAGGAGACTGAGTCATTTGCCTGCAAAGTCAAGAAAAAAAAATCCAAGATTTTTTTTAAACATAAGTGCAGATAATGGCAATGCCAAAAACGAAGCTATTTCAAAAGGATGACCTATAAATAGTAGATTTAAAAAGAAATTAAGATAAGGGTTCACTAAGCTTTCGGTTAACTTTTGAATTTTTTTAATTCGGAGTCTTGAAAAAATTGACAGAAACGACCAAACTATCAATTTGGTAGATAATTAAGGGGATATTTGATTCTTTAAGGACTTTTAATTAAGGATCATGTTACCCAAAATTTTACAGAAAGCGTTACAAAAAAAGACAATAATTGAGTTATTTTGTCGATCTTCTGGTTATTAGAGCGTATAAAAAATTTGATTTCTGGATCAAGAAAACTTTACAAACTTTGTGAAACCAATTTAGAACATGACCTTCAAATTGGATTAGATGCATTCAAGTTTTTAGAACTAAGTTGATATCTGTTGTAAAATTGCGTTTATTTAGAATTAAATAAAAGATAGGTCCAGCAAAATCAGTGTCTTAAACTTGCGGATTGTTTACTGAAGCCATATTTTTAAAAGAATCTACAAAAAGTTATAGTACAAAAGACAAATAGGTATGCAAATACCTTTCTCAATTCTTAGAGAGAAATTTTGGATTTGAATTGAAGTCACACAGGGCTCTTATCCGATTTATTAAAAAAAATAATTTTGGAGAGGAATCAAGAAATGAAAGTATAACCTTAATAGTTGAATTTTTAAAAGCACAGTTAGAAATGATTCTATGTCTTTACCAATACATAACGTGAGGAGGAGTAATATATTTCCAATAATGGGCATGCCTTTTTCAAATATGGTGATAAAGCTTTATTTATTTTTCTTTCTTTATAGGTGCCACCTACCGGGTGACGTATTTCGAATATGTCGGGGGGTTTTTTTTTGGGGGGGGGGGGGGGTCAGCAAATAATTTTCTCTGTCAACATCTCTAGATCACGCATAAAGAGCAGGCTTTCTGTCTTGTAATCTGAAAATGATTTTAATTTTAAATATGATGTCCTGAACTGGACGAAAAGGACTGTAAAACCCAGATTAAAATATGTAAAATGCAAAAATTTTCCTGAATTTCTAACATACTAAAATAACTGGTGAAAGAGGATTATAACAGTACATACAAATTTGCTAAAACGACACACTGTAGGATAACACTGTATAAGCTATAGTGACATACTGTATATTAAAACGTTCTCATTGTTTCATGTATGAATTTATTTATTATCAGCAAGTTTTTTTTATTTGTTTGTACATTTTTAAAAAGAAAAAATAAAGCAACTTTTAAAAAAAATTTACTCATTTTTAATTATTTTTAAAATCAAATAGCAACGGAAATTTAAAAAAATATATATATGGTATGCAATCTGAAAATTTCTAGCTGCCCAAAACATTTCCTCTAAAGATTTAGTATAAAAATGCGTAATTGCTTGAAAAATAATGAATGTATCATACTTATTTAATCACTTTATTTGAAATTGTAGGAGTTATATATTTTAAATGTAGCGTATAAATTTTACAGAGAAAAGAAAATGGATGGAAAAGAAAAACATTTCCGAAAAAATCTCACTTTTAGTAGAAGAAACAAGCAAATCTTTTCTATAATAAGAAAATAACGAAAGAAGTCAATGAATCGCATGAAAGCACCCAATTCACTTATCGAAAGAAAAAAAAAATCTCAATTGCAAATTCCTTCGAGACTATGGACCGAAAAAGAAATTATACTAAAAATTGACTTTTACTTTGCGGAAAACGTTTTCTACTATATACTTGGCACTTCGTAGCTAAGTTCTATCAGCCGGAAAGTGAAACCATACTTCAAAAGTTATATTGACATTAAAAAAAAGTGTCTAAGTTAGATGCGTTATCATTGCCCTAAATAATAATCAATGCCCTGAACAAAAGCAATTATTTTCTAAAAAAAATTCATTTTTATTTCATAACACTGATGGTGCTTAAAACATTTAAGGTTTTATTCAGGAAATACTTTATTCAAATATTTTCTAATTTTGATATATCGATTATCTTTACAAGAATATTTTTTCTTACCTTTCAATATAGGGCTTTTGCTAAAAGAGAAAAATAAAAGAGATGATTATGTTATTATTATGTAAATTGAAGTTTCAATTAATTTCAAATATAAAGTTCAAGGTAGAGAAATAGAAAAATGATTCCGATTTTTTGCAAAAGTGGTATAAAAATCTATATTAGAGTTGTTACATTTTATTTCCCTCTTTAGTGATCATTAAATGCATGATAGAAAAAAAACATGCTATGAAAAAAAATGTCTACAGGTTGAGGTGGCTTTTATTACCTAAGGACTATTTCGTATGTAAAGAAGAAAAAATATGCATTAAAACTTCTGCTGCCAAAATTTGGGAACAAGAAAATAAAAGAATTGACCAAATGTTTTATAAATAATAAATCAGCTTCTTAATTTAAGGCTCATTTAAATTTTTAAAATTTTAAAGAAATAGGAAATATTGAATTCGAATATCGATTCATATTTTTTTTTTTTTTCTCCTGAAAGTTCGTAAGATTATAATAAAAAGCAAATTATTCGCTTAGATAGTGCTGCCATCTATTGTAGCTCAGATTAACTATTATTTTGGTGTCGAATATTGTTAAGTCTTACCTGCATAAACTTTACAGAAAGTATTGAGAACGGATCTCAAAGAAAACTTAATACTTTAGAAACTTTGTTCACAATGTATGGCACTAAAATTTGCAGTTTCTTGTGGGATCAAAATGAAATATTTTTCATAAACATATGGTGAACATAGTGTAGTGTGAAACTCATTCATTAATGACATATTTTACTCCCTGATTTATATTTTGATGGCCATTAGTTTCATGTCTGTATGGTGCTTTCCACTTTTTACTCTTCTCAGCTATATATTTTAACTAGGAAATTTGAAAATAGTGGCATCATATATAACATAGTTAAAACAAAAAAATCTCAGCATTGATTTTTTTTTGTATGTAAAATAAAATAAATAAACAAATAATAATAATAATAATAAAAAGAGCAGCTAGTAAACTGCCTTGATGTTTATAATTTGAATGAATAATAATTTTGAAGTGCAGTTGTTTATAATTTCAAAAATAAAAAAAAAATGATAAAAAATAAATATTACTCTCAAATATAGATATTCTGAAGATAATTATTTTAATCTCTTACAAATAAAGTTTATTTTAATATTCTAAGCATTTTTTTTGTTTATTACCAATTGATAATGCATTATTATAAATATTGTGAATTTACGTAATTTATTTTCTAAAATTACTTCATGAATAGTAGCATGTTGATGAAATAAAAATTTAATTAAATTGATTAATTAAAAGTCTTTTCGGAAAATATTGAAAAGAGTAGATTTTATTAAAAATGAGCAAGTGAACAAAATTTTAGAAATTTATCACCCCAGGAATTTTGAGAAAATTGGATTACAATAATTTCGTATTGATATACATGAAACAAATGAAGTTGAGTAAAATTATGTAAAAAAGTCTTCTCTGCATTCACTTATTATATCTGGTAAATTGGTTTTGAAATTGTTAGTTTCTTAACTCTCTTCAATTAGTTTGCAAAATATTAACACACAAAAAAAGGAAAATAATATTTATAGTAATTAATTAAACAGTACACTTATATTAGATAGCATTTCATTACAAAAAAAATTTTTTTTATATCGTACTTCATTATATAAAAAAAGAAGAAATCAGAAATAAAGGTTTTTAAATGCTAAAAAAAATCTCATTTCATTATTTTGAAATAATAAAAGATACGTTATTTAAAATACAAAGTAAAATTATTATTAAATTTTTCCCTGAAAGAACATGAAAAATGTAGTGAAAGTATTCAAATAAAAAAAGTATAAATGGCATCCATAAATAAAAAAAAACTACTTAAGAGGAAACGACATTTGAAACACACATTTAAAGTGAATAAATAATTAAAAAAAATTAAGAATAATTTAAATGATGGAAATTCATATTAGACTGATTCATTATTTTCCCCTTTAACATGAATATTCATTTACAATAAATGAAAATTATTCCATTCCAGGTTAATTTTATCAACGAAGACTGAAGCACTACAATTAGAAAGTTGTTTTATTAACGAAATCTTCGAAGGATTTCAATATCTGAATTACTCAATGAATATCTCGTTGAGATAACATAATACTTAGAATTAGATTTCGTGCTGCCATCTATTTTTATAAGTTTAAACTAGAATATCAAAATGGTACACCCATGCACACAATTAAAAAAAAAATAATATTTTAAATGTGGAAGAGATAATTGCACTGCGGGATAAAAAGGGAAGAATGCCGTTCTCCTTATAATCTATTTAAATATTCTAAAATTCATTTGCACATATTTATAATCAATAAAGAATAATAGATTAAAATTGGATTTAAATCAAATGACGTCAAATAATATCCAAATTTTTTATATCAATATATAAATGGCTTTAACTGAATTTTTTTTATTTATATTGGCTTTTCATGCTTTTTAATGTATTTTTTAGTGTCAAAGGAAATAAAAATCTTTTTTTTAAATATAATTTCTCATTTAAAATTATGAAATCTGATCAAAAACCTACTTTGGCTTCCAACACATATAAAAAATTAAAAAAAAAATGTTTCATTATTAACAGTTTAAATTTAACTCAAAATAATAATGAAGATCCGAAACTAATTATTTGGGACACTTTTTTTTTCTCCCCATCTAGAAATTCGGGATGATATTGAATTGCATTACTTTTAGAAACTGGTATAACATAGTGAAAAAAGTGAAGCACTCAGTTCTTCGACTAATTTCAGTTTTATATCACTTCAAATCAGCTTCAGAATTATTCTTCATTCGCTTTTAAATTGGTTATTAAAATGTGAGGATTTGTTATGCTATCTTTGTCCATGCAGCATTGCTGGGATTTCTTTTGGGTGCGTGGTGGTGGGGGAGGGGGGAGTGTAAATGTTCCTTTTTTTCTTTTTTTTTTTCTAAAAATAATTATGAATAATTCTTTTGCTATTGATGAATTTAATTACTTAAAAACAGTCGTATTCTTTTTTTCTATTTGGAAACATTTACCTCTAATATTAACCTTTTAGAAAAAAAAAATGGATATATGAGGAAAATATGACCCCCTTGTAAGTCAAAATGCAATGGACTTCAGTCACATCTTATTTGTTTTAAAGAATATGGATTCGAAATTTTCATCTGTCTGCCCTTCCTTAATCCATATTTAACCTTTAACTATACTTTGCCCCAAATGATTAAATAGAAAAAAAAGCATTCTCTACCTATAAATACAATAGGCTTTGGCTCATTTTTATTTCATATGAAAGATAACACCATCAAAATGTGTCATCAATTGTCTCGTGCTCTCTATCACTCCACGCGCTCAAGAAAATCTCAAAAAATACTACTTCACTGTCATAATGTCGGAGGAAAAAATCTTAATAGATATATACTATCACAATCATTTTATAATATATCGTAAGTTTCAATTCCGAAAAATTTTGTTTCATATAAAAGCACGTAATCATCAGATCAGACCTCAAGGATAATTTGTAATCTCACCTACATTTTTGGAAAATAGTACGAAAAAAATCTCTTAAAATATAAACATAACTTTTAATTTAAATTTCATTTCTCACTTCATTTTTACAATTTTCTGACTATACGTTAAAATATAAGAAAATCAAATTGAAATAATATAAGAAAAAGTAAAGAAGAATATCATTTTAAAATATACTTGCACAATCAAGATAAAATATTCTGATAGTCTAACTATGCCTCAAATTGGCGAAATTATCAAATTGGTGTTGAAAATTGATGAAATTAGTTCATTGGTTGAAGCTGAGGATTCTCTCTTATTTTCACACTGCACTAACTTTTGTAAGAAAGAGAAAGGACATAGAGCATATTGATCCAACAGAAAAAAAAGGAAGGCTCTCGAGGACAGGTTACTACTGAGGACATACTCAGAGGATTTCAGCTATGAAACCAATATCTATAAAATTGGACCAAATGCTTAGGTTTGGGTGGACAGTTTTGTGTTTCTTTGTTTCGCTATTATTTTAAATATAAATAATTAAAGAGCATGTGATGATCATTTATAAATAATTACTTTTGCTAATTTGATTTTTTAAATACTGATGTTATTTGCTGAACCCGCGTATACTTTGTTCAAATAAGTAGTGGTAATTTTATTATATTTATAACTAAAAATTTAAAATAATTTCGGGAGATGAGCAGCAAAACTGGAAATTTATTACATGCTGCCATCTATATTTTTTCTACTGAAACTATTTTCGAAAAACAGAATGATCCGCTCAATAGAGGTTCCTTGCACCATGCATATCAGGAATAATTCTTTAAAATAACTAATTTCCAACAAGTATAAAATAAATTTAAAAATAATTGATGAGAAGTGGAATAAAATAACTATCATTCAACCAGATAATTGGTTTGTTTTTAAATATTTAAGCACATGCTTTGCCTTTGTTTTGGAGTTTTCATTGGTTATAACTTTTTGATATAAATGCTCATACACTGAGAAAAATAATTAATTTCAAGGAAGTTAATTCATTGGAACGTAGTTTTTACTTGATCTGAGTTAAGAATTTTAACTGACTTTTCTAATGTGGCATCGATCAAACATATTCTATTTTATTTCCTAAAAATTCATCATCTATATATCAAAATATGTTCTTCCATTTCAAGGAGAATACATTAAGCAGAGTATTTGCATTAATACAATTATATTTTGCTACTATTTATTAAACTCGTTTTAAATTTCTAACAGCAATTTATTCCAAGAGAGGATGATATAACGGTTTCAATATTTTTCTATTGAATTGATGCTAATATTAATAAAAAAAATATTTTAAATCCGATATCAAATAGTTAAAAGCAGTCACGTTTTATTTGTATAAAAAATTTATTAAAAAAACATGTGATTAGTATATTCTTCAAACTTAAATTTTATATAAAATCAGAAATCTGTTTATAAGCACTGAAACTGTAAGTACTAAAATACTGAGTTCAAGTACTGAATTGACAGAAGAATTTGAAGTAGAGAATTTGAATTTCCTCAACGACAGAATGTGAGTTGATGATTTTAAAACTCCAGATTTAATTCTAAATTAACCCCTAAATTATGAATGTTGGCTTTAAATAGTATGCCGATTTTTTTCTTCTAAATTTTATTTAGAATAATATGGAAGCTCTATTGTCTGCTGTTGATAATAGGTTACATATTGAAGATATTGTTAAATAATTTTATAACATATAGATGGCAGCAGAAATGATGAAAAAAATTACGGTAGAAATATTATACGGTTGCAAAATATTAATTCATCTGCAGTGGTGTACTTCCAATGAGAATGCATTATTTCAATATTGTTATAGCTTAATTATAAGAGTATTAATTAATTAAATTTTTATTTCATGCCCTTGCCTGCTAGTAATTTCAGAAAACAGTTAATTTGAAAATCCGCAATATTGAAATAATTAATCATAAATTAGAGATTAAAAAAAGTGAAAATAATAAAAATAAAGAATTTAACAATTTTGTACACAAATAAAAATGCATTTTTGAACATGATAATACTTTTTTCATTGTTAAATTATCATTTCAACCGGATCGATTGACTTGAGTATTTTTTCTAAATATAATACTGTCCAATTGTGAAAATCCACTACTTATATATGACACGGATGAAAATAAAATTGCCACATTTAGTTATTGGATAGCATATTAGTATTTCACTTTCCTTCTTTTTTTTCCTTTTTTTTTTATTTCACAAACATTTTTATTCACATTTTATGATTTAAATTTATTCTACATTTTAAATATTCATTTGATGAAAAGACATTTTATTCTGAAAAATTTTCCTTCCTTTCCTTTCCATCAAAATCATTAAATTTGAATAATTGCTTGGAAATTTATAGACATAATCATCTTACTGGCTATTGGAAAAAAGAATTGCTGATCTTACGACAAGGGATTGTCTATTAAGTTTCAAAAACTTTTATTCATGAATAATTTGTCAAGAAAGACAACAAAAAGAAAAAGTGTCGATTTTAATTTCCATAAATCAATAGTTCAAATTGAATAAGATATGAAAATTATTTTGGATAGATAATCACTTACATATGCTATGTAAATGATTTTCTCTTCAGGTATATAAGTGATTAGCAGTTTTTACTTAATAATACAAAAAGAATACTTAATTTTCTAATATTAATTTAAATTGCTAATTTTTAGTATGAATTATTTAATGGATGGTTTCTTTATGTATAACTGTTTATAGTTAGCTGTATAGATAATTGCCTTATTAAAGAGTAAAAGTTAATTTTTTATGCTATTCATGTGATATAGATGGTCCATTTACGTTTATTTTCTCCAAACAATATTATGATGGATTGTATGGATGGATGGATTCATAGAGCATTGATATACCATGTTTACTTTGCTCTGTTAATTTTTGTAAATTCCTTTTTTTTAAGCGTATATGGATAGCCAGTGTGCTCATTTTATTTTTACTAATTTATCTCAGATATTCCATGTTATTGGCAATGCAATTTGGTAAGCAAATCTACAAGTTGTTTTTAATTTTCAATTTTTTCATTTTTCATTTTTTTTTTCAGTTTTTCAACCTGTGAAGATTACCGCATGCAAAGATGCAAATTTTCACCTCTTTTTTATTTGAATCACAAACACCTACTGTATCCAGGAACAATGATTCCCGATATTTGGTATTGCATATCTTGTTCTTTTTCAATTTATAATATGCCACAGAGCCAGATGGAAACAAAAAGTTAAAATACTGGAGTAATAAACATCCAACTAATTTAATTGTGCCGAAAGAAAAAAAAATAGCGTTAAGCTTGCAATACTGGTTTGTAATTAGATGGGTTTTACGATTCATTAATTTTCTTCTTTAGCCACAAGGACCATTTCTGATCAAGCAGTTTTTAAAATGTCTGAACGAAGAAATATGATCTGAGGTGCGAGATGAGAAATGTAATTTCTAAAAAAGAATTGATCTATTTAGAAGCGCACGTAAACAAAATGGTAAAGAAAGGTATTTGGAGATAGAATTATAAGTTTGCTGTTCGCCTTAAGTTCGACTTATAAGTAACAAAATTATCCAAAAAAGCCGGGAAAGATTGTCTAAAGCAAGGTTATCGCAACTGAAGCCTTTTTCAAAATCTCAAAACTGTATAGTTTAGATTAGGCTGTTTCCCTCTTCATTGCACCTGGAATAAAAAAAAGGCAGCACAGACAGTTTGATACCAAGTATAAGAAGAATAGATGACAACAGCAGTAGAAATTCTTATAATATGTATTACCCGCATAGTGGTTGGCTCACGACACCATGGTTGTTACAGAAATGGTGGGAGTCGTCTACCTCCTTTCGAAGACGAAACGTACTTATCACGGGATGGCTGTATCGTGGCTGGTAAAGTTCCTTAGGGCTCAACCATAGTTCCCGCCATTGCTGCTGTCACGGCAGTGTGGTAATTCAGATTGTTTTGTGCCTTTGCGTGGGCGATGTAGTTGGTTAAGGTTACACTGTGAGTCACTTTGTTGCCTGCAATAATATTTTTTATTTTCATTATTAACTTTTGCTATCAAATTTTTTTCTAGCTGATGAAAATTAAAGTTTCATAGATATTTAACTTCCTCATTCCCGTGTGCAATTTCTTTTTCTTTTTCTTATCTGGTAAAGTTAAATTTTGACGAAATAATGAATGCATTTCAACTTTTATAGATGTAGCTTCCATTTTGCTTCAATAAATAGCACTATAGTTCGACATTCTTTTCATATCCATCGCTATTAATTAGAGACATAACGGAAATGCCGTTGAGCAGAAAACACAGCAAATATAAGTACATTTTTTTTAAATATTTATTATTAAAATAAGCGCTTGTATATTTTTTTATAAAATACTAAGTGTCTGATTAAATTCATTACCAAATTATATCTTGTTATCTATAATAGAATCGGTGAAAATACAAATTTAACTAAGGTACACATACGTGTACCTCGGGCTTTTTCGCGCCTGTTTCCTCACTGCTTGCGATCCATTGCGCTACTTATATTTTTAGCGCTTGTTTTCAAATTGTCATTTCTTGTCCTTGAATATATTGTATATCTTTTTATAATAAATAATTCTTATGTTCTATAATTTAATAAAATATAATTTTAAAAATATTTTTTTAACTTTAGTAAAAAATTTAATTTTATAGCTGTCTTGTAGTCAGTAATTGATAGTTCAAACCAACATCATGTCTAGAATATACAGAATTTTATAAGTTAATAACATTTTTTTTTACGTCAAGAGGCTTTAACTCAAAAGGAGGTTATTGAACCTTTAGGAAAAAGTCATTTTAGGGGAAGCAATAGAATTTCTCTTGTATCAAAAATAATGAAACCTGGCAAGTCGGATGAATGGGTCACAGACGATAGTCAAATGTGCCTTGTCAAGTGGAAAGATAATAAATCCGTGACTATTATCCACATGTATAGATAATGAGTAAATTGGAATAGGCAGAAGATAGACAAAATATTTTAAACAAAAAGCTGATATATAGACAAAATATTTTAAACAAAAAGCTGATATAAAATAATCTGCTTTTGTAAATCCGTGACTATTATCCACATGTATAGATAATGAGTAAATTGGAATAGGCAGAAGATAGACAAAATATTTTTAACAAAAAGCTGATATAAAATAATCTGCTTTTGTAAAAACATATAATATGGGAGGCATCGACCATTATTTTGCATATTACCGGTATGCAGTAATTACAAAAAATGACCGATGAGAGCATTCACGCATTTTGTAGATTTAGTAGTTGTTAATTGCTTGATATACTATAAAATGGGGCAAAGCGACAAGCTGAGTTATCGGGAATGAAGCCGAAAATGTTATGGCCTTACTGCAATTTCAAATGCATATGATTTGGTCCCTGTTGAAATTTGAGATAATTCTCATCAACAGCAAAAAAGGAAACCAAGAACAAGTAAAGAAATCATCTTTCAATGAAAATAAATTAATAAAAGAAAGGTCATCAAATGATAGAAATGCAACTACAAGACCATTGGAGATTTCATTACCACCATCTGGTGAAAGTACTTCTAAAAGAGCAAGAAAAATTGTCCCTTCCCAATTCAGTCAAGTGCTCAAAATGCAGTATCTACTTACGTAATATTTTAAAAAAATGAAATTTCCTTCAAAATAAGGTTTAATAGATTATTAATATAATAAATTTGTATTTTTTTTCATTTATAAAGCCTTAGAATAAGAAAAGTATAGCTATTTAGTAACCAGGAAAATTGATTTTTTTTTGTCGAGAATGCTTTGACTTGTTTAAGACCCGAGGTACACATATGTGTACCTCAAAATTATGGGACTTAAATTGTTTGATCAGCAAATATTTTTTTCCACAAACTATTGAGATGTAACAAAGGTAAAATATCTTGAAATCAAATTTTTAAACTAGTTTTTAAAAAATCAGGACTGAAGAGGTTAAGGGCGAGGGTTGCAT
>JAPMOR010091640.1:558787-587802 GCA_026543865.1 Argiope aurantia | reverse complement strand
CATGGAGATTCGACAGTCTTTCCTCAATGCGGCAATATATATATGGTGCGCCATGTGTGTTTAATGTTTAATCTAAACCAGTCTAGTAACAATCTTTATTTATCAAATAATAAAAACATGAGACTGACGCTTTACTACTTTTACATTTTACATTACCCTTTCTAATGTGTAAAAATTGTAAAACATCAGCTAATCTTTCATGTTTTTATTATTTTTCATTTACTTATTAAAACGTGATTCAACTGTAAAATCAGAAGTTTAACGCTATAGGAAGGATTTAATAATACATTAAATGAAATCTTTCAATGATTTATATAGTCTTTTTTTTTGCTTTGTTACATATGGTTAAGCTAAAACAGGAAATTATTGCTCGTAAATATATAACAATAAAATCAGCATGAAATAAAGTCAAACAAACTCTTTCAAATAATTTGAATATTAGATTTTATACATATTTTTTTGTATCTATACGACATATAACAATATAATTTTTATTTATATAATATCCTTTTTTGATCACACAGTACTTTAACCAATAGAAGAAAAGGTTTCAGCAAATAAGTATACTTTTAGAAGTCAGATTAGAGCCTATTCTTTTATTTATGATCTCTAACATTTACAACTCTATTTGAATTCGAAGACTTAAAGAAAAAGATAAAGGAAAAATTGCATTTAAATTGCGGAAAGGAAAGGAAATCGAATGAACCTAAAATACAAATTCTTGCAAACTTTGAACTTTAAAAACAGATTCTGGGCGTAAACACATCGTTTTTCTTTCTCTCTAAGGCATTATTCACTCTTCAGAATAGGAAGACTAGATCTTGCTATGATAAATATTTCGATAAAAAATTGCCCTTTGTTTGGTTTCCCTGAAATTTCAGAATACTAAATCGGTTTTTCTAAAAAGAATTCCAACAGCAATATTTAAGTAGTCTGCATATCCCGATATAAAATACTCGAATGCGTGAAGAAATACATTTTGTTGGTAAGCATTATAATGTTAAAATTAGATTTTCTTATATCATGCATAACAAGTGATCTCGGAAGATACTATAATATCTTAAATTACCATGAGCTCTCATTTTTCACCAAAATATATCAATACGAATATTCAATATCATTCACATGTTTCTTTAAAAAAAATAAATGTTAGAAATAGATGATTTAAATTTATTTCAAAAAAGGTTTTGATAAATGAGAAAAAAAGGTGATTTTGTCATACTTTTAAATACTTAATAATAAACATCTCTAATTTTACCATAATAATCACATGCCAAGTTTCATACATTTTTCTCAAAGTGTCTTTCAGTTATCGTGTTCAATATATAGGCAGCAGACATGATTCCTAAAATGTGTCTTAAGAAGGGAATTTAAAGAGATATTATTCTAAATCTAAATTTCGAATTTTTTAAGGTCACAATACTTTATCTTTTGTATGCTTCCTGTAATAGAAAGTGAAAATAGTCGTAGTTAACGAAATACAAGACATTTTTTTTCATAATTTCAAACAAATGAATTAAAAAAACTTTATTCCAGTAACATGTAGTTTTATAATAAGATAAATTATTCATACCAATGCCAAAAAGAAAAGACACTGTTTTTATGATTTATAATTGATAATTTATCGATTATATCTTGCGTGAAATTATGAATGAAGTTCAGTTGCATCAATATAAAATACATATTAATATAGTGGTTTAAAAATGCACCTCGCCTTTAGATCGTATTTCCAATTTCTTAATCCGCAAGGCAAAAATTATTTACGACAGTGAAACTTGTCTGAAACAATTTTTGAAAGATGTATCTAATGGTGTATCTAATTATAGATGTATCTAATTAATCGAATTTTGCAGATAAGTGTAACATATAAATTGTTGCGTGAAAAAATGGAATAAAACTGTTCATTAGAATGATATCATATCAAATACCTAAATTCATAAAGTGCATCAGTTTCTTATTAACTGTGCTTAGTTGCATGGAAATACTTCCTGAACTATGATAGACCAGTCACAAATAGTTGATCTCGGAACGAAATGGTAATGTGTGATAGTAATATTAAAGATTTTTCCAAATTGCTGTCCAAATAAAAATATCAAACTGTAACATAGGTAAAAAATTATTCAATCATAGCAAAGTTTTAAAAGCTAATAAAGTGTAAAAACATTTAGTGAATAAAATTTTACTTTGACCAATAATCAGTTCGTCAAAAATATTATTTGTGTTTGATTTACATTAATTGTCTTACATCGATAATTATTTTCATTGTCCAACGAAGTTTGTTTCTAATTTACTTCAATCTGTGATAGATATTTAAACTGTGTTTTTTGAGTAATCTTAATCGCCAAGCATGTCACCAAGGCTGGTCATCTTTGACTTAGCATATATTCAGCATCCATCAAAAATATATAGAAATGTTTTATCCTTACTCATCGAAAAACTGTGCAAGGAAGTAATATCACGAATTTATAACAGTACTTAAAGACGTCGGCCACATGATAACAGATCGACAAGATTAGCTTAATTGTCCATATCTATTAGCATATAATTACACGCTGCAGCTGCATAATTCCTATTTCAATATTTCTCATGTAGAATACTGAATTCAATCCAAAACTAGAGTTGTGTGGTATAATTTAATTATATTGTATGATCATATCCATTAACTTATTAGTTAGATTAAAAGATGATGAAAAGAAGTTAAAGCATAGCAAGCATAATTTAGTTACTGTATAATTCTTTACTCCCTGAATTTTAATCGATATGGAATTCAATAATTTTAATTTCTTTCTTTGCTTTTGTATTAAAATATATATTTGAAAAACCACATATTGGAAAACATTCTGAATCTTGATAAATCATCTAGAATTGTTAGTGATATATAACATTCTGTGGTAATTTTCAACAATTCCTTATCACATGCAACAATTTGAGAATAGGTATATTTAATATATGCAATTACATTGTATCTATAGAATGTTTTGCAAAATTTGACATACGACATTTTGATATAATAGTGCCGTTTCTTAATATTGTATCGATTTTTAATTACCCTAAAGTATTGTTTAAATATTTTCATATATTTGGAGGGCTATTAATTTTTGTCGTAAGATTTGTCGTATTGATGGAAAAATGCATAATCAAACGCTTTAATCGACGCTTTAAAAATAAAATTTTATTATTACAAATTTATTTAAAGATAATACTTATAAGGATTTTAAGAAGTATTTCGCAATATTGAAAATAATAATTCGATATAAAATTTAAGCATTTATCATATCAGTGAGAAAAATCGTAATATTACTGCACTTCGTAGAAATTAAATATATATGTGTTTTTTTTAATTTTATAATATTATGTGGATAGACATTAAGAAAATAAATATAGGGGAAAATCAAGCCATTGTCTAACGTGCTGGTTTCCTGTGAGTATCCAATTCAGTATCATAAAATTAAAAAAAATAAATAAGTTCACTAGTTCTTTGACAAGTAACATTGTCTAACATGACATTGTCTAACGTGCTGGTTTCCTGTGAGTATCAAATTCAGTATCATAAAATTTGAAAATTTAATAAGTTCACTAGTTCTTTGACAAGTGACATTGTCTAATATGACATTGTCTAAATTGCTGATTTCCTGTGAGTACTAAATTCAGCATTATAAAATTATAAAATTAAATAAATTCACTAGTACTTTGAAAAGTAATTCGAATGATTCCTTGGAATGCAGTGGATCTTTAACGTACTTGGATTGTTGTGGAATTTTAAAGGAGGTGCAATAACTTCTGTGCATTCATTTGTATTATCGCATAAATTAACAAGAGGCAATTTGTTTCCAACTATTGCCAATTATTATCAGTAGTCAATAATTTTTGAATCAGGGTATAATTGTCACAGCTAACATAATACTCGAAAGCAATATTTGTACTAAAAGTTGACCAGTCTATTTCAAAGCCAAAGTTACTCATAATCGGCCTTTGAGTAATTTGAGTCTTGTAAGTACTTCATGTCTACAATGGTTACGAATGAATCGAAACTCTGATGAAACGATGGATCATCAGAATGAACACATTTAACGAGAAACTCTTTAAATATATTTTAATATAATTTGATCATTTTATCGAATTTAGGGAACCCAATGATTGTGATGGACTGGTAGTTAAGTATTGCGTTCGGGCCCGGAAGTTCTCTAATTGAATGTTCGATTCCATAACAGAACCACTATGCGAGTAAGCGTTTTCGATCCTAGCCAGATCCGTCGGGGCCAAATGTCTTCCCACCATTGCTCTTCGGAAGCCTGGAGGTTGCCAAATCAGGCGTATTCCTCTCCATCTGAACGTAGTTCAAGATTACGTGATTCGTCTCAAAATAGCCAAATGGAGCCTTAAAAGTAAGAGCAGTTTAAAGTGAACTCAAATAATTAAAGTAAAGTTAAATAATTAAAGTAATTCAGAGAAATAAAGAATTATACAAACTAGACTTAAATTATTATCAGAAACAGATATTTTATGTAATCAAAATGTCAGAAAATATATCATTGGAAAGGATTTTTATTTTTATTTGAAAATTCAAAAACGTATTTTCATTTATGTTGTATAAAAGATTCTTTATCGTAGTTTATTTTGTCACACAAAAAGTTAAATTTTATTGACATTATTTACTTTAAGGATTTTTTTCTTTTCCTTGCAAATGTAGCTTTAACTAGAGAGATAAATTAGATTTTACAATGTATTTCTATGAGACAAAGACATTTTTTTTTAAAAATCTGAAAGAAGGAAAAGAAGAAAATAACTTGAGATTATTATTCAAGCATAAAAGCAAATAAAAATATAATATTTTTGAAAAATTAACTGGAACGGCTTTGACTATTGAAACTTCCAACTTTATCCAATTCACGCCTCAAAGAATGTTTTGTTTTTATCTAGAGCGGATTTCCGGTTTCCGGATTTCTATGAATATGCAAAAGATTTTAAGGAAATAATAAATAGGTCTCGTCTCTTTCTAAAAATGTTTTTGTCCCGTTTTTCTAGTTACAGCTCATATTTTATTTAAAGTAATTATACCAAATAAGGATACGTAGTTGCTTAAATATACTGACATTCAGTCTGTTTATTTTTCTTCCTGGAAATGAAAGATAAATTAATTTTCATAAAAGATGAGAAAGACTATTTTGAGCTAAATATTGAAACGAGATAGTCCTTTAAGAGCAGGTAAATAGCTCTTTCAGAGAAAGATATATGAATTCTCAATATAATTCACTTATTTTTTTAAAGAATTTTCTTTAATATTATATGATTGGTTGTATAAAATTCTCGTTATTGTTCGTTGATCGTTTGCGAACTGTAGTTGATAGTGTCAATCGAATAAAGACCAGGAAACAGCATAAAATTCGAAAGCTGTTGTGTAAGATATCGTACTCATCAAAATACTTTTCAAAATAGCTGAAGACACCTGAAATATATTAATATATAATCATTTTTTTCATTCATATTTTTCGACAACATTTATACATTCATATTTTTCTAAGATATGGCATCATAATACCGCAGTTTTAAATATACTTTTAATGCATATAAACATATTCTAACATGAATTTCAGATTTTAAATGAAATAGCGTAAAATGAAACAAGCAAATTCAAGATAACTCAAAATAAAGTCAATTCATTCCGTTTAAAAACCTCAGTAGAGAAAGTTAGAATTTGTCATGATAGCTTTCCCTCCATGCACACTTGCAAAAAAAAAAAAAACGTGTATTTTATGTTTTTTTTTCCCCAGAAGGAAATTAGAAAATTTCTAACAGCTAAAATTGCTACTGACATTAATCTTCTCTCTGTGAAACTTGTATCAAATTATCGTAATTTTAAACTTATTTGCTGTAATTAAACTACTTAAAAATGTAGCTATTCAGTAACAAATTCAGTACCAAAAATAATCTAATTTTTTGAAGTGTTTTATGAAATTTAAGTAGTTGATTCAATACGATCACACATTTCTAAAACATAAATTATCATCTAATTAGATAGTATACACAGCAAATCAATTAATTGATAAATGAGATAATAGTGGTACTAAAAGCATTAAGTATTTAGATACTTGATAGGTACTAATAATAGTAATAGTTGTACTAAGTGGTACTAAGAATAATAATGGTACTAAGAACATCGAAGTATTACGAACTTGTTAAACTTCACAAGCGGATGTTTAACAAATTTAAATGTGGAAATAGTTGAAAATTGGAACCATAATTTTTAATCTCACAGCAATAAAATCGCAACTATAATTATTTCAAATGATGCACTCGCCATTTTTGAAATTGAAATTTTAAAAATTGATTCGGCGCAATTGTATTTATAAATCTCCAAATCATTCGATAAACAAAGGGAGGGGGATAGGAAGTTTAGCAAATTCTATAAAACAAGTGAGGTTATATTATTTTTGAAGAGGGTGTTCTTAAAATGACTCAAGTCTTTTCTTTATTGTATAACAATAGTACGATGTATAATAAATATAACAGTAGTATTTAACTTGTTTTCTTATCTCTTAACTTCATTCAGATCCTTACGTTCAAATCAAAACAGTTTGAAATCAGACTCAAAAATCAGACACAGTTTTGTTTTCCATACATGAATTATTAATATGCTACAGACATACCGGTGATTAGCAATTATTTCGCAACGGTTTGACCTCCGCTTTACTGATTCATGTGATCCCATTCCATGTAACTTCCAGTTTTCACTCATCCTAAAATTGAAAATCTAAGCTTTTCTTATTTTGATTTTTCATACTTTTTTCTGACATTTTATGTTGTGTATTGTCATTTAATAAACAACGGAAATTTTCATTTATAATACTTCTTGAAAAAATGTGAGTCATTTGATCACATTATCAATAATTTGACATCATTGATCATAATAGAACACCTCGAGTTGTTGAAGCGTAATTTGAACAACATGGCAGGTAAGTAGATACATATTAAAAGATATAAAAAGAAGGATGGTCACATAATTTAAACCTTTCTTTGACAAAACAAATTAAATAGCACATTAATTTGTTTTTTAAAGAAGGCATTTCCATATTACAATATCACAACGATGGCGTTGTAGCTAAGTTGAGAGACCTAATTAGTAGTGATCCGCCATGTAAATGGATCATAATTAATCTAGATTTATGTCCACAATTAAGCGTTTGCTAAATTGTTTCGGCAGATAAATATTTATAAAATTGAGCAGATAAATCAGTGAGCATCCTCATATTTTAATCATGATTTGAGCTGATGGGATTTGTGGACATTAATGTAATTAATTTAACCATATTTACACTTAAAAGTGAGAATATTTACTACATATTTTAGGTTATCATTTAATTTTTAATAATATGTTATTTGCTTACTTCCCATATATGTACTAATATATTTTTCTTGCCAAACTAAGAAAATGTGTGCATGCATCAATTTTCATATATTACTTTTTAATTGATTCAGCATTAGAAAAACAAAGTTCAACAAGATATGGAGTCACAAAATCCAATTGAACTGATAGAATGTAATAGCTGTTTATTTTAATTTAAAAAAATGAAATACTTGATATAAACAAGTATGAGTATATAAGAAAAACTATTGAAATGCACAGTATATCTCTTATATATATATATGCATACATAAATACATATATGTAATGATATTTTAATTCTAATTTCAATTTAATTTATTTCTAAGATTTTATCTTAATTTAGTCCATAGTAACTTCATTCTAAGAATATTCTGTTATTTCGTGATCCAATTCCACTTTAGATTTAATTCATTCTTCTGTAAAACTAATGCGCCATGAGTACTACGTATCAAATGAAAGTGATACTTCCGTTGCTCTTCTCAAGGTCAACACATGCATTGAATTGCCGCGTGGCCGTAAATCCATGTTATATAAGACTAGTGATCTTTTTTTTTCGGCACCTTCTTCCCTTCTTTCCTAATTCTGTTTTTGTGCCGCGCTGGATTTAGCATCAATAATGTGCTAAAAGCACTGGCAAATATTGTGATATTCATTATTTTTTTTTATATGAAGTACAATATACCATATATTCTTAATTATTTTTATTACTATTTCTTTATGCCCATGCAAAACATTTGAGTAAAATTAAATGAATGAATAATGCTGAATATTTCTTTCTGAATAAGGACTATTTTGTTAAGCGTTGTTTACCGAATCCACAGAAATATAAACAGAAAAGAAGCATTGGATTTTTTTAAAATTTGCATTTCAAGATATACTCATGCACTTTTTTGCAATATCTGGAATGTCATTTTAAATTAAGCTATGCTAATAAAGAGCCCATTTTCTGGTTAAGTTAATAATGAAATTAAAAAAAAAAATCTTAGTTACCAAATCTTCCCAAATATTTAAGATTTTCGGAGGTGATGAGTGGAGATTCATATTTACCATCATAAAATTTGAAGCATTACATCTTAAATATTCTAAGCGTTTAAAAATTAAAGCTTTGAGTTTTATTTGTGAAGGTATGGAAATAGAATGTTTTTCCTATCTGTCATATCCGTATAGATTTTTCAAATAATTTAGTTTTAGTTTGTTGGTTAGTGATTATCCTAGTAATGGATAAAATGAAAATATGTAATTAAATCATGAAATAATTAAGTTAAAGAATAAAAATTTTCTAATTAATTTACTTTTAGTTTGTTGGTTAGTGAATAATAGATTAATGAATAACCCTCTCTTGAAGCACGTGAGTTAAAGATTAATTTAAATTACTTTTCACTTTACCCATTTTCTTGACAGATATTCCCTTTCTCCTCTTTTTTATCCCTGCAAAATGAGACTAATTTGAATATACTATTTAAATATAAAAATACTTTCAGCTTTAATCAGTATTCGTACACTTTCAGGAATATTAAGTTGGATGTTTTCATTTTTTTACTATATTATTGAATGAAATGATTGAATGAAACTATTCGGATTCTTAAACTGATGATCTATTTCGCAATTTTTTAATTTTTGAATGATCTTCCCTCTATTTATTAGTCAATTTTGCAACAAGACATTTTGAAGCTTCTTTAAAAACGTTTTTCTTGCAGTTTCTTTTTCATTTTTAAATGAATTTAAAACTTACAGATCAGCTTAAAATGGATTTTCATTTTTTTACTCATATATAATTATAAAGACTTTTAAAATATTTATACATTGGTTTTTTCCACATTATGAATGAATATGTTGAAAGATAAATCTGTGACAATTTTGTTAATTTTCAGAAGTTTTATTTTCTTCATTATTTTTTTCAAAAGTATCTATAATGATTAAAAATAAAATAAATTCATTTCCTATATTTTTTAAGTATGTTACCCTGATTTAAAAACTGAAAATAGTATATTTGAAATACAATGAATCTCAATACTTTTGGCTTTCATTTGGTTAAAAACATTTACAGTATTCTTATGCATTTTATACAGCCTTTGATTAGTCTAAGAAAGTACATTATGATTAAATAATTATTCTTTGGTGAATTATTGATGTAAACTACTTATGTAACATTTCAAATTATCATAATAACCATAGTCAAATCAAATTCAATTATCATCATGCAACAATAATCCATATCAGTTTTAATTTTCTGAGAATTTCAGTAGATTTTTGAGAAATTGATTAGCTTATAAAATATTAATAACATAAGTTGCTGTATATATTGACAGTTATAATCAGCTTTTATATTGCAAAGAGCCTTCACGACATCTGGCAATTGGTTTTACTTCATCGACTTACTACTTAGACCAAAGTGGCACATTTCATTTTTTTTTCATAAACAAGTGTGAAAATCAGCATTTTCGCACACAAAATACAATCTAATAAATGAAAAACTTCTAATTTTTTTAAAACTTTGATCATTTTTTGAACATTAGTTTTAATATTTCTCATAATATTGCTTTAATATTTAATAGTAATTTGGTATTGCTCATTTTTTTACCCACATTTTATATTACCTCTTTGATTTAAGATTAAATTGTTTGAAATATTCTAACTAATAAATAAAATATTATTCATAGACCAATACAAAAGATACCAATTATAGGAGCTAGATAATATTTCGGTTTGATTATATGAGAGAAAGGTATTTAGGTGAATCAATCAGCGCTCCATCTATATACGACCCATAAAATTTTAATTTTTTTCTACCATTTTTGATTTGTGTATTGCGTTATTTTCTTCTCAAAATTGTTGATCAGTGTGTTCTATTGATAAGTATTTATTTTAAATATTTTTTAAATGAATTATACAAGCAAATTGAGTATAGTAACAAATTAACTATCAGCTTCACTGGGGAGTTTCATTAATCAGATAAATATCTATCCAAAGTTCAATGCTTTCCTAGATAAACATGAAACGCAGTATTGTTGAAAACATATTTTGTGTTGTATTTACTTACAATTATAACTTATTGATCTACATTTACCATTATTAAGTAAAAGAAAAATCATAATTAACACATCCAGAAATTGAGTGCATATCTGTAGAATGGTTGGCGTTTTGACAAATATTAGTCAGATTATTCTTAAGCTGCTAGCATTAACGCACTTTGAAACATTTTTTAATGTTTGGAAAATGGGCAATGTACATGCATTTGAGCTGGTGAGCAGTTTTAAGCCAAACAATTAATCCGAGTGTACAATGAGCAACGCGCTTCTCATAATGAGGGTGAGGAACCTCTTGATCTAGTGCACAGCCGAATAGAAGTGCTATTATGCTAATGCAGACCTGAGAGATTTGAAGCAATTGCGTTTGCATACATTACATTTGCATTTACTAAAGTGTTTATCCGGCAGGACAATTCAAAGCAGTGCTTAGTGGCTACACTTTAAGCACCATGTCCTGAGGCCCCGTGAAAAGTATTTTAAATCCCTTGTTTGAAGAAGAGAGAGCCTTCAAATGTCTGCAACAACATGCAATGCCCTGACCAATGATCCTCTTATTATAATTGTGATCGTGACAGACATGTGAATTGTTTAAAGAAATTGCATTTGATTTCTGCTCTAAGCGTGTTTTAAAGATAAAGAGATGTTTTAAATAATATATAAAAGTTACGTTCTGTTGAAAATATTATTATTCCAATCTAAAATTAATTTTTTTTATAAAGGAAGAGAATAATTATATCTTATAAATGCATAAGCAATATTGACTTTTATGTATTACATTTGATTATTTGGTTATTTTGCTCGCACTACGTTTCTAAGGTATATTCAAATTACCTCAATTTTACTATCTTTGAATCTATAAGAATAAATACAAGATGCTAAATGGACGCTGCTGAATAGTGTAATGTGTAGAGTCCAAATGTGTAGACTATTCAGTAGTGTAAGTTGTAGAGCCTCAATGTATCAAACACTTGTAAATGGGTGATATACACATTGTGGTTATTAATCTCTTTGTATTTTAATAAAAAAGGCTTAAAGAATACCCCAAGGAATTACTTTTTTTTTAATTTTTGGATAAGACTATAATGTTAGTGGAATTATATCTAACTTCTGTTTGGTGAGAGATCAATTTTGTTATATAGAAACTCATATTCAGACGATCTTTAGATAAAAATTAATTTTTTAAAGATAACTGAATATGTAGAAATAATTATTCAACAAACAAAGAAATTCAAAACTTGAATCGTTACCAATGATGTGAAATGAAATGAAGTGTAACAAATATAAGAAATCCTCAGTCTCAATCTGATAGATAGATGATTTGATCCTTGTGATTATTAAAAATAATGGAAACGCTGCACCTTCGACAATGTATATTTTATTAATGCCATGGACATTATATTTAGTTTCGTTGTACAATGAAAAAAAAGCATTTAGGACTTTTCTCCTTTGATTAACGAAACACAAAGTTTTTGCACATTTTTCAATTTTACTTTCTATCATGATTGTGTCTCTTCGTTTCTTGCATTTTGGGGTTATCGTGTTTTTATATGCAGAGAAAACTAAACAGGATTTCCGCTGACGAGTTTCTTTCAAGACAAGATAGAAGTTTTGTCTTTCTTGTCAGCTCTATTTTAAGTTAAGAATGAAAGAAATGCTCTGAAAGAAATAAATACATAGATAGACACAGAGGGAAATATAATTTCAAACATATTTTCTAAGAATAAAGGGTGTATGAAACATGGTGATTTATAAAAACCTGGTATTAGTTGATAATGCTGAAAATTTTGATAACTGAATTTGAAAAAAAATCGCGTTAGAAAATAAAATACTATCTACAGAAAAAATGAAAGGAAATTTACTTATAAAAAATTAGTTTTATAATCAGAATATCCGTTAATTTACAGTTTATTTTAAATGTTTATTTCTAAAAAAGAAAAAAAAATTAGTATGTTATATGCTTTTTGCAGTTAAAATATCTTTTCGAAACCATAGTTACAGAAAATTAAACCAGTAATTCTACGATGATAAACACAAAAGATATGTATTCAGAAAAATCTGAAGGATCGGAACAACTCGCAAATATTGGAAGAAGCTATGATCGAATCTTCAGGGCGATCGCTGGCCAATTCCTCCCATAGTAGGCATGATCCATTATTTGTAAGGGACCGTAAAGCATTTACATCTACACACAAGGACGGCGAGAACCGGCCACCATGCTGAAAGCTTTTAATACCTACTTTGGCATACCCCGGGTAGACAATGCGGAAGATAGGACCAACCAATCCAAGACTCTTTATCCCTCAAGAGAATGTGAAACTCATGTTGCAGAAAACTACTGAATAAAATAAAGAGATAGCACTTGCAGGAGCAAATACACAAGAAAACAGTGAATCTTTAAAAAACAGAACATCACAAAAGTGGTCATAGAACTCACTCCACTCACTTCTAACTTCTAGAACTCACTTCTAAATTCACTCAATTGACTGACCGTTGATAAGTGTAAGACTGACAGGTATTCAATAAGCATCTATATTAGCGCTTATAATATACGCTCATATAGCTTCCGTTACAAGGTATGGATTGTACTTCTCTAGTCACAAAGAGCTATTCGCGGAATTCCACGTTTTCTGTGAACCTTCATTTTCTTTGAAAAAATAGCCAAAGTTGATGATACTAAGCCACTAAATGATAGTCGAATATGACACCGGGGGGGTCACTGATTTGGTATCCATTTAGCATCCTTTAGAGATATATGTAAAATGCCCATAATTACTACAAATATTACATATTCGTAACACTGATTTATTTTTATTTTACAAATTATCTATTTTAATATTCTATAATTAATATTTGTTGAAAATAAATTATATTTTTAAATTTTTTAAATATATTTTTATTTTATTTTTAAGAGAAAAATAAAAAGGGGTTTTAAATTTATTATGCTGAAAATGCTTCATAAATTGATTTAATTTTGTTGATAAATTTTTATATGCTTCAGGGGATAGCTTACATACTTCTCTCTCAACTGTAATTAATCTTTCATACAAATTCTTCAGAAATTAGAACGACTAAATTAAAAATGCATCTAGAAAGCTGTTGATCCTCACAAATAAAAATTTCAACATACTTAACACATTAAGCCAAAACTCATTATTCAAAGCTTTTTCCTCGCCTTCAAAAGTTTTCTAAGAAAATGTCTTTTCATAAAGTGAGTCTTAAAAGAGCGCTGTAGCGTTTCACTTTATAGGGCGGAAATTCTTTGTCGTATTATGAAGATGGCCCAAACCCTACTTTTTCTCCTTTTTTTTCACTAAAGAGAGAATTAAAATCTTTTTCCGTGAGATAATTAAGTACCATTAAATTCTTTGCAGAACTTGAAACTCGGTTATCGATCTCATACACTTATATGGATTGGTCACTAATCTTTTTAAGTGCCGACGCAGGTGATGCGGTTAGTTGTTTTCGGGAGTTGAAAGCTGGATAAACATTCAAGGGCTTGGAGGCATTAGGAGTTCAGCCGAGCGCGGATTATTGGAATGATGTCAAATAAGTTTGGCTGGTAATCTCTGGTGAGTTCTCTGAACTGAGAGAAGTGCTTAATTTCCGATTCCCATGAATAGTTTGTCGAATGATAGATTGTTAAAAACTTATTTTCTATGGTCACAATGATTGAAGTCATCTTAAATTCGTTTGTTAACTACATGGAGGTTATAATTAAAGTTCCACTTTGAAATGGTTTTAAAAAGAAAACTATTGGATCAAATGTTATCAAACTTGGCAATAGTTTAAAGGAGTTCATGAAAATTTCTTTTCTGCCAAAAAAAGTTTTAAAAAAAGTCACCAACACGTGTGAAATTGGCGCTGTATGCAATATTGGTAAGCAAAATCGGACATGAAGACATCAGTTAAAAATATATTTAATCGTTTCTGAAACGTGTTACAAAGCAGCTTTAATGTGTCTTATCTAAGCACTGTTTATGGAAATAATCTAAATAATTTGACGGAACTGAAAGAAACGATACACCGACATGTGCGTAACTTTCCTCCTGATATGCTAAATGCTACTTCTGAGAATGCAGTAAAGCGATTTAACTTGCTTTCAAAAAAGGGTGGATGCCATATTGAACATGCTTTGTAACACGTTGCAGAAACTATTAAAAGCATTTTAAGCCCATGTCCTATTTTGTGTACCAATATTAAATACAAGGTCATTTTGCCCCTAGAGGTGAGGTGTTTTTTTTTTTTTTTATGGAAAAGAAATTTCTATGGTCTCCTTTAAATTATCACCAAGTTTGATAACATATGGGTCAGTAGTTTTCCTTTGATGTCCATTTCAAAGTGGAACTCGAATTATAACCACACTGTATTTCAAATTTAAGTTTATATCCCTTAAAGAGAATTTCAGTTACATTTAACCGAAGTTCTTGATGAATGAATAGTTGCTTTTGTTGAATATTTTCTTCGAGAAATCGATTGGATCTGATATCTAAAGGGACAATTTACTTTGTAATAAGTGAAAATGGATGAAAATGTTTGGCGTTTCATCGCCAAAATATTCTTATATTCAACTAAAAAGTATTATGAAATGTTTTGTTTAATGAAATAAATATATGAAGGGTTAAGAGGAAGAAAAATTATATCTTAATGACTTTTCTCAAAATGATATTGTAATTAGATTTAAATATCTTGGAAATATTCCAGGTGTTCTTAATTTTTGAAGAAATTAAATGAAATTGATAATAAAGATTTCAGTCAAACGTTAAAAGAAAAAAGCGTATGTATTTTAGGTTTCGAGTTTTTTTTTTTAGCTAATTAAAAGTCAGTTTTTATTTAGAAAAATATAAAAGTCTTATTAAAATTCTGTAAGTGTGCATAAAAATATTTTTAAAATATTAGCATTTAATTATAATTACAAAATCCTAAGTAATTTTGTTCCAAATAAATTTACATTGGGTATTAAGAAAAAAAAAATAATAGAAAAGTATTAAAAATTAAGCCGCCTAGAATATTTAAATAGAGAATATTTAGAATAGAATATTTTTCCTAGAATATTTTTTTAGGAAATTCGACATACTTATAATTTAATACATATGCATAAAAAATTTCATAACCCTAACTGAATTATTACCAAATGTGCTTAATAGAGCCCACTGTCAACCTCAATATGAAAGTTGTGACTGACTGAAAAGAAAACCAGGGAGTTTAATTTTTCAGATTAGCTATGGATTTCTTATTACAGTTTAATTTACCTTGAATTATATTTATTGTTCATGATCCTGTTCATCACAGCAAGGACATAGTAATGTAATCATGAATTCTATGAGAATCACAAGAATAGGAATTAGTGAAAAGCCCCGTGTTCATTAGATAAATAGCATGCTGTATTTTTAAATGCAATAATATGTTATATTAATATTTAGAAATTACATATGCTCACATTTTCTTGGGATTATTTTTGTAAGATATTTCTACTGTCCTTAAAGAGAAGAGATTCAAGTTAGTTTTACAATAATTCATAACAAAGATGAGTAGTTCATATTTACTCTGCAATAATTTTATAACTTCTAGACTCAGCAGAGAACCAAGGAAATTAATATTCTTTCTTAAATAGGAAATATTAAATCAAACTGACCCAGATTTAAAGCAGGGGTGAGCTCGAATCTTGAACCATGATACTTTTTTTTTCAACCGGAAGTAAATTTATAATGTTATGAGCGCTCATTTCTCAAAAAATTAATGTATATATCTACGAATGTATATATCTACGAATTAGATGGATTAATACCATTTGAATTAATATTATCCTGCGAAGATTTTTTTTTTATTTTCACTGAAAAATAAAATGATTTTCCTAGATTCAAAAAGAGAGATAGAGAAAAATAATAAAACAAATTCGGAATAATGAATATTTATTACACATATTTTGATTAAGAATAAAATAAAAATAAAAATATGAACTCTAACAATGACGTTTGTTCTATATCATTGAGAACAATGTAATCGATTTTGGGAGAAGATCGTCTATTTGCCAGTGCTCTTTCGATTCATGTAACTCCATTGATTTTATCGCATTTCGTAAGATTAATTTCAGCATTATACCAATTTTATCAAGGTACTTGAAATGAATTAAAAAAATTTCAAATTCATGGTAATGCAAATAGCACTTTATTTTCCAAAGGCATGTAATCATCACTTTCGGTAAAAATTTTGTATACCTAATTAAAAGTCATAAAAAGACAGGAGTTTTGTTCAGTCATAACTTATGCATCAGAAAACTATATTTGACTTGTGTACATGAGAAAGTATATGTTATCCAATACAAAAAAAAAAAAAAAAAAAAAAAAAAAAAAAACCTTGGTCAAATTGAACGCTATTTTTTGTTTTTTATAAGACTAGAAAACTTAATTTTTTTTTGAAAAAAAAGTAAACAAACTTGAAACATTAATGTAAATTAACCTTATTAAAAGAGTTAGGCAATTAGCATTTGCGATTAATGGCGCACTAACACATAAAAATATGGCATATTTGTCTAAAATTACTATTAACTACGAAGTATTATGCAAGATTACATAGTATCATAGATACACTTCATTGTTTCTTTCGTTCCCAACTTTAAGATATTTTATATGCTTGAACAATGAAATTATTTGTTTTATGAAAACAAATATTTTTAATGTATTTGTAGTATTTTTCTTCCCAGAATAAGGCAAATAACTGTGTGACTGAGTGTGCTTTAAAATTAAGCTTCTATTGCAGTCTGCAAAACAATAGAGTCATTTAATATAGTTATTCGTTTATTAAATTTTTAATAGCATTATATTATTTATTACATGTAAAATGATTAATTCAATAGAGCAGTAATTTTGTTATTTTAACTCTGCAAATTAGTAGAAGGATCTTCATATTTATGAAATATGGTGTTAGGTTAGGCCACTTTTAAACTATATCGTCTTATTTATGTTTTTAATGGACAAGCTTAAAGAAACAAAAATAACTTACTTAAGAATAATAATGAAAGAATTTCATAAAACATGTTTAAACATGTTTTCAGGAAGTGACCTGGAGAAAGGGGGGGGGGATTACTTTGCAGTAGATGTAATAAATACTAAGCAATGATACTTTCTGTTTTGTAGCAGTAATCTCTATTTATTTTATTATAACAGTGTATATCAGAGTGAATAGAAATGGCGAAATATGATTACATACTGAATTTTAATAATAACCACTCATTTTAACATATATATTAATAATATAAGGCATAAAGGCCTACCATATCTTTTGGGCTTTACACTATTCAAAATGCTTGATTAAAAATGTTGCTATTTAATTTAATAAGCCATGTTTATAATTTTAATAATATGAAATAAATATTCTAACATATTTAATTCTGCGCTGTTCGTAAAAATATCGTATTTTCAATAAATAAATTATTGATAATTCAACTAAGCTGATTCGAAATTCAAGAGGCTTAAATATATATATTTAAATTGATTTCGATGAGGAAAATAATGAATTTTTATTTAAAAAAATGATTTCTTCTTCTGAATTAAGCCATGCGAATAAAACTAAGAAAGACACTAATTAGATTCCTTTATTATGGCTTTTAATTAAGGCATAAAGAACGTTATTTTTTTAAAAAAGAAGAATGAAATGATATGTAGAATGATATTTAAGATTTCTACTTTTCAGATTTAATGAAAAGTATTATTTAAAAATATTATTGATTTTAAGCAGGATTTTTCTTTTAACCCACATAGATGTTTGAAAAGAAAACCAATTATTTTCTTTAAGTTATATTTATTGAATTATAATTAAATATAATTTTTTTCTTTGAATTCTTAAGTATTTTCATCATTTTCATCATTCACAAAGAATAATATTTATATTTACATCACATTTATAATAAAGAATGTGCTTTAGTAAGTGATAGCACACTTTGATTTTGAACTACAGAATTTGGCATAGATATACTTTAGGGGATAGTTATACTTTTCTTTTAGAGAATTTTAAAATTCCAATTAATTAAAATCTATGCTAGATTTTTATATTTTTTGTATGTTCTCAATTATTTTCTTCAGTTCTATCAATAACAAACAAGAATGTAGGTTTTATTGGCATATTGTTTGATTAAGAGTTATGAAATCTATCACAGGTGTACTTTCCGTGGTGGAAATGTCTTTCTTTTAGTGATTTTTAAATTTCAATATATTAAAATCCATACGAGATTTCATTAAATATTATTAATTAATATTCATTAATTTATTAATTCAATATTCATTAATAATTCATTAAATTGTTCGTTAACAAACAATTCATTTTAAAAGATTTTGATTTTAAAAATTGTCTTTCTAGCTATGCCAATTTAACTGTAGGATGATTTTCTTTAAACCTTAACTGGGGATGTGAAATTTTAGGACTTAACTGGGGAGGTGCGGTCTACGAGACGGCATTTCATTTACACTCAAATTAAATTTTCTAATGAATGTATTAGCACGAAAAACTGCCAATATATTTTGCAGATGTTTTTCTTGATATACAGATATGTTTTAGAAATTTTCCAAAATATATTATCATTGAAAAAAGTAAAAGCTTTGGAACATACATTTTCTTCTCATATTGCATGTTACAATAAATAATATTCTTGAAAAAGCATATTACATTTTACTTTTTAAATCATCTTTATTTTTACAGTATATGAAGGTATATAGATAACAAAATAATGTAAAATTCAACAATTACATGAAAAATAAAAATAAAAATGACAATGTGTAAAATTGGCCCTTTTTTTTTACCGGCTTGCGTGACTTTCATAGCACGGTTTTCTAGGGCATTTTAAATATACATGTTAAGAACTAGTATAAAAATCAAATTATAAATTCTGTATATCTCTTGGTATTTTAATATATTTTATAAATTTTTCAAAATACATTAGCATTAGAAAAATTAATTATGTTTGAATATACATATCAAAATCAGTTGAATACAAACTTTCATCGAAAAACTCTTCTGTACAATTATCTTGCCATAATAGGATCAGTAAACTGGATGATATATCGGGGCCCAAGTTTTAGCGCCATCTGCTAAGCCTTGTTTATCACTGGGACACTAACAGGGAGATGCGGTCTTAAAGACCGCGCTCGAAGAATTAACTGAATTATTTTAAAAAGCATCTGCTGAAATATGTTCTGCTGAAATATGTTGGAAAAGAGCAGGCGTATTCAAGGTCATGAAACAGAAAGCTACATGGTCATTCCATTCAATTGAGCTAAAAATAGAATAGGGGTGACAGAAAATCCATCGCAAGCGGTTTTACAGACCGCATGGGTTAAGGTTCAAGCTTTTGGCTATTTAAAAAAATATTTTTTTAGCATACTTTTCAACAGTAGATCTTCTGATTGAATTGAAACTCGAAAATTAAATGTACAATAATGCGAAAGTTATAAAATATATTATCGGTTTTAAAAGTATTACGATGACTTTATTAACGCTTCGATGGACATCCATTTGACTATGCAATATATAGAATATTTAAATATTTAAAAAACATACAATAATACAATAGTTCATATATATGCAATAATTAAAATTTAAGCATACTTATTAAAGAAGTTTCCATGTCTGTTACAACTTAAAATATCTTTCTGAGGGAATTATAGACATCAAGTTATGTATATGAAATTTAATAGAAATTTGAGGTTCATTCTAAAATAGCCCAGGTGTTGCTTCAAAATAGAGCTTTAATTATCGAATTAATTTACTTAAAAAGAGATTCCTCGATGAGATATATATTTAATGGCGATATAAAATAATATGTCGGTGTCTTGGAAGAGAGGTAGTATGTCTGTCTTCCCCGTGGTCTGGGCGTGGGTGTTCTAACCCTGTGTTCTGTCTGTGAGCTGTGTGAAAGAGCCCCACTGTAAAAAGAGCTTGCGCCAGCGAGCGTGTGAGTGTCATCTTCTTATGAGCTAGAAGTCAAACTTCTGCCCTCGGGTGCTCAGAGGAATTTACCCTCGGAAGGTACTGCAAAGCTAGGCTTAAATTGGGCTTTTTAAGTGCCGTAAGTAACAACAACAAAAGAATCATGTCATTTCATCTATGAAACAGAAACTGGCTTAGTTATGATTTTTATGATGTAGAGAAGTCATTGTACTAGACTCCATTAAGAACGTTAATGCGCATAATAAACGAGAAATGTATAAAGCTATAACATTAAAACAATTTTATATAATTACCTTCTTATATATATTGGGTAATTATGCGTATTTACGATTTTAATGTCTAGTCCGATGACTTCTCAGCATCATTAAAATCATAACTCAGAGAGTTTTCTGTTTCTTAGATTAAATGACATGATTCTGTAAGTCCTGTATAATATATATATATATATATATATATATATATATAGTAACCAATCTAAAGTAAGAAATAGTTTGAAAACGAAACTAAAATGAAAACGAAAGCGAAATAGTTTCAAAATCGCAACAAAAATTATTATCTATTCAAACAAAAACCAAAAATGGAACAGGTAAAAACTTTATAGTATTTAGAGAGCGCAAATGCAGCTACTTCTAAAACACAGATGAACTGATACAAAAGTATAAGAATCAAGTTAAATGGAAAAACAAATAAACCAAATAAAAAATATTAAAAAAAGAAGAATCCGGCCTGAAGACTTTTTCAAGGGTCACCCTCAGGCAGGGATTCAAAAAAGGGATTTTTTCTGTTAAGGAAATTCAGACATTACGTCTAATAATGATTCCTTCGTGACCCGAAAATCCCCTGAAATTAGGCCCAAGAGATATACCATTTTAACAGAAAGGAAAATACAAAACAACCAATTAGAAGAAAAACCACTAATAAGTAAAAATACAATAACAAAAAACACCAAAATACCATAAAAAGAAATAATGAAAAGGCAAAAAACATACCTTCAACAGTCAAGAAAAATCCCAAGCTATCGATTGTGATTCCCGCCCATTAAAAACAAAGCTAACGGCAATTTAAGGTAAAAATTGTAAGCTCGCAGCGCCACCTATTGAGTGATATAATATGCAAGGAAAGTTCTATTTTTTATTTAAGCCAAAGGATTAATCCCAAACCATACCTTGTTTAATTAAAAAAATGACATTACAGTAATTTTTAGGAAATTCATTTTTAATTAAATTATTAATGAGGTTGTTTGATGCTTCAATATAGGAATTTTTATTATGGTATATCTCTTAGGCCTAATTTCAGGGGATTTTCGGGTCACGAAGGAATCATTATTAGACGTAATGTCTGAATTTCCTTAACAGAAAAAATCCCTTTTTTGAATCCCTGCCTGAGGGTGACCCTTGAAAAAGTCTTCAGTCCGGATTCTTCTTTTTTTAATATTTTTTATTTGGTTTATTTGTTTTTCCATTTAACTTGATTTTTATACTTTTGTATATATATATATATATATATATATATATATATATATATATATATATATATGTTATTAATAACTATATATATTAGAAGTCGATAAATAAAAATAATTTGTTAAGTGACCCCGATCAATTAATAAAAACGATATTTAATTCAAATAAAAATTAACGCCACATTTGGCCAGCCTGTTGATCGAAAAGGACAGTTTTTATAAACTTGTATTTATTATTTTTTCATGTATTTATTAAAAGATTAATTCTGAATATCTTAATCTTAAAACCATATCGTTTTCTTTTAAATTTAAAAAGATGGCAAAAAATGTTTTCTTAAAAGCCTATACTGGAGCTTTTCTGATAGAAAACAATAGAACAGGAGATTGTTTTGGTAGCAATAGAGTTTGGATACTAGAATCTTATATTTTTATTTTTCGTCCAATTTTTCCTTTATCGAATTTTGCATGGAATAAAATTCAGAAAAGGGAAACTGCGAAATATCTCCTATAAAGGAACTGAAATCTACCTAGAGCAACACTATCTCCGTTTTTGGAGAAGAATTTAAACAATATTTAGAACAGTTTGTAGGTTACGACTATTTGTTTTGAAATGTGTTCGCTTAAGAAACACACGAGCACGTCTTTCATAAAGTCTTTATCTTTTTCTTTTACAGAAATAAAAAAAAAGTTAACGTTTCTTCCATTTACAAAATCTTTTGGTACAAAACTCTGTTCCCTATTAACTTTCTCCTTATTTTGTATCAATCATGTTAAAAGTGCTTTTACATTTCGACAGTTTTCTAAGAAATATCTCAGAAAAGTTTAGCAGAAATTTCGGCTGTCGTATTAATTTTTAAATGAAAAGTTAACTATTTTACGAAATTAATTTATGAGTAGAAGTCAATTTGTCAAAATAAATTGAACTAAAAAAATAAAATAAAATAAACAAAATATACTGCAAGAAAATAAGCAAATCCTCATACTTAATTAGATAAATATATACATTTGATAGCGTTCTGTTTAAAAATACATATATTACATATAAACATATATTATTTATTACATATATTACATATATACATATATTACTTACATTACATATATACATATAATTTGTAAAACAAATTTAAATGAAATTAAGATTTTACATCATTTAGGCTTGTGTTATTTTTTTTTATAGAAATGTCCTTTTTTTCCAAAATAGTTTAAAATATTTCTATAAATTAATTAGTCAAAAATACTAATTTTTAAAATTACAATTATAATTTTTAGTTTATTCCTATAAATTCAAATTCAAAAATTCTAATTTATAATGTAATTCTTACAATATAAATAAAATCACAATTACAATTTTTAATTTATTTCAATAAATTAAACTTTCGGTAGTAATTTTGAAAAAAGAAATATAGAAATAAAAGATGCTCAAAGATAATAAATTTTAGTTATATCAAAATAAAAATGAAAGAATAAAACTTCACAGATATACAAGGGCATTTGATTTGAAAGCTCTTCACTTTTTATATCAGACGTACGGTAAGCACTTTCAGTGGAGAGAGTATATACATTTATAAATTTTTTCGGGGTTGTAAAAAAATATTTATTATTATTAATAATATTAATTTAAATTCAAAATTTTTGAAAACATACATTTATACAGAACTTATGAAGATTTCATGTTAACTGTAAAATGAAACCTGCATTTATTAACGCATGAAGATTTATTTTCTATGAAACCGAAGTCCCATTCATATTGGCTAATATAATCTTTAGATAATGCTAGGCTCCCTTCAGGAAGAAAAATGGTTAAGTTATAAAGAAAGCAAATGAGGAATTTTGCAATATCAAGTATTTAGTTCATTTTAACATTTTTTTCTGCAGCTCATACTTAAAATAAGAGCATATAAATTAATGAAGTTAAAACAATTATTACAAACACTGAAAAGAATTAAAAATGAAATTACAATTAAAATATTTCCAAATTTGATAAATTCCTGGTGCCTTTCACATAGTTCTCACATCATCATTTAAAATTCAATCTAAAAGAAATTTTAACTCCATTTTGTGAAATTACTTTTTATGAAAGTCAAGCTTAGTCAAAACAATGAGTTACGGATAAAAAGAAAGGAAAAAAAGGAAAGAGAATGAGAAAGACGAAATTTTAATTAAACTGGAGCACTAATGAAAGCAAAACTCAAATTTACGATGAGAGAAAAAAAGAGAATTACTCAGAATATACGCTAAAAAAAAAAAGATATCGTTCTTACATCATACGTAATCAATTAACTTTTTGCGTTTACTTAATGCAAGTGACAAAAATTACATAAAGCAAAAATGAAAACACATCTCGGCTAACAAAAAAAAAAAAAGAGTTAAGTTAAATGAAATATTTACGTGCGAACTCTATTTTTCATGGCTTGAGAAATGGGTTTAAAAAATCTTCACAATTTCTGTGAAGTGAAAACGGGCTTAAATACTACATCAATAACACTCTTAATTTATCTTTAATTATATTAGTTCTAACTCATTGTTTATTAGACTGATGCAGCAAATCATTTTTGCAAGAACTTTTATTTATAACTAAAAATGCACTGATTTTAGAACTGGTGTTTTTTCTCTAATTCATTTTTAAAAACAACTTTTTTTGTCCATTTTCTATTTTGGATCCAACATGCAAAATTAATTAGAACCGTGTCCAATTTTTTTATAATTTTTAAAAAATTTTTTCTTCCGCTTGTTACTTTTCCATGTTACTTTCTACTTTCTCGTTCTAATCTACTTGTAAATTTAAGAATAACTTTCCAATAATTTTTGCTCAATTTTCTTTGTTTTGGATCTCAGTAATTTGTTGATTATAATATTTTTTTTTCTTCCTTGATGTATCTTTATTAATCTTTTAAAATAATAGAGGTTACTGATTGCGAGTTATTGTGTAAAAGCAAACTTAATAAATAAATTTGTCTGCGATTAAGCGTTATGTGTTAAAAGAAATTTAATATTGAAATAAACATTAATCACAAAACGTCAATAATTTTAAAACAATATTCATGCTTTCCTTGAATTACGTGAAATGATGTAATGAAATTTCTCATTTTTAAATATATACTAACATTGTGAAAAAAGTGGAAAGTGTAGAAGTGCAAATTTTGAAGTATTTTCCCTATGTATTCTCAGTAATCATTTTATTGTTTTAATTATTAGTCTCGCTAAACAGATTAATACAGAAATATATTTTTAAGTTAACGAAATCATAAAAATAATAAATAAGCTAAGTAATGTCGAAAAATTCTTACAAAAATAACAGAAAAATGAATAGATTGAAATATAAATAGATTATATTCATTTAAATATGCGTACACATTCATTTTGATTAGATAATAAAAATCAAAGTGAATATCTTTTAATTTTATTTTAAGATAGAGAACATAATGCGAAGAAAATTAGAAAAAAATTTCATGGATAGCACCAATTATTTTGCATGAAAAACGAGCTTCATAAATTTACATATAATATGCACATTCGGTCATATTATAAATTGATTTTTAAGCACATAACAAACACTGTTAAAAGATAAATAATTTTAATATACCTTGAAACGCAAAACGATTTTCATAAATAATTGTAGTAAAAAATACAGCAGCATCATGCAATGAAAAAAATAATATTATAATTAAAAACTTAACATGACTCTTCTTTCATAAACAAGGGGTGTTCAAATGAAAATGTAAGTAACGTCGCAACAACGTGACCGTTAGCTTATTTGCTTATGCCGCTATGGGAGAACGCAGCGAGACACCTGGGGATGCGATTGGAGTCTCCAGCGTAGATCAGAGCATGCGGGGACGCCCGCATGCGCAGGAGAGACCATAGGCTCTTATAAAGAGTGCCGTTCATTTGACGTGGCAGTGCATGTAAAGACAGGATGGCGTTCACATTGCAGAATTCGATGATTGAGGAGCAGCGTGACGTTATCCAATTTCTGACTGTGGAAGGTGTTACACTGGCCACTATTCATGGTCCGATGGCCACCATATACGAGGAAGACTGTTTGTCAGACAAGTCAGTAGAAAATGGAATATCCGTTTTCGTGCAGGACGTGAAAGTTTGGTTGATAATCCGAGACCAGACCAGTGAACAACGTCAATGAGAATCACTGCTGATCTCATTGACAAATCCACCGGCCTACTGAAGAAAGCGCTTCAACTCGGACGGCGAACTCAAGGACGCTGTGAAGGACTGGGTTTCGTCACGGCCATAGGAATTCTGGGAACAAGGAATCCTTCGGCTTATTGATCAATGGGATCATTGTGCTTAGGCCTATCGTGTATACTTTGAATAAAGTCTTCATTTATACCCATATTGTCATTTCGTACCTTTTCATTTGAACACCCCTTGTACATTCAGAAAACTTCACATCTGTCTTAAAAAAATTGATGTTTCGTTTCTCGATAATATTTCTGTTTCCTATTAATTCATGTGGCAGACAGAACTCTTATTTTCAACACATTTAAATAATTTAGGACTGATAAACTTTAATTGATATCACATCTTAATGTGTATTTTTGAGTTTCTTTTAAGCTCAATTCTTACTTTTGATTTCTTTTAAAGATCGTCAGTAATTATATATAGATGCATGCGTGAAAATAAAAGTTCATTTTAAGAAATAGGTAATAAACCATCATTCATTTATCTATGCAAAAATACACAAATTACTACACACTTTAAAAAAATTATTGCCGGCAAAAATAGTCCATTGACAAATGTATTTGTATGCAATACAGTCGACCTATGTGGAAGCGAAATTCTATGTCAGAGAGATATGATTATCTGATGGGGAATTTCGATTCAAATTTACAAGATGCATCTCAAAGCAGACCTCACACTGCTTCGAATTTTTTATGACTCATTTATAAAGAACTGAAATGCGATTTTTCTTCTTAATTCTTGTTTTAAAATATAGTTTTCTCAGAATTTTTTCCAACCTTTCATTACCCCATTTGATTACCTGCATGAAACATCCATAGGATGATTGATAAGAGGATTGCAACGACTTATAGCCCTATAGGAGAAACTAAGTTGTTAAAGGGATTGGTGAAAACTTATGGATTTTTTTAAAAGAGAAAATATTTAATTGAATATCTCGGAAATGTAATTAAGGGAGGGTGGAAAAGTTCCCTTCATTTTGAAAATTTTGGTTGTTCATAACTAGCTGATAGGAAGATGAAAATTACAAGACCGTGTTTTGATTGATGTTCAAATTCATATTTAATAAAATGCATATAAGAAATAAATGATTTTTAAAATTTCATATTTTTAGTGCTGTTGTTTGATAAACAAAAGCAGTAATAAAGCAACAAAATTATAATTAAAAAAAATTCACATGACAAAACAGTTAAATATAAAAACAATGACTTTGAAAAGACTATTTAAATTTTTCCGTAAATATTATTTCAGTTTGTAAAATAAAATGCTTACTTTGTTTAAAGATTAACAAAATCTTACGAGATATTAATGGGAGATTTATATCGAATATCTTAAAGAGAAAGATTCTTGGGAGATTAATATTGTTCAAAATCTGCCAAGATTATTTTTGAAGATGATGATTATAAAAGATTGCAGAAAATAAATGAAGTGTCCAATTATTTTGATTCAAAATTACATGTCAAAAAGTCTAATTCTATATGAAAAATACCATAAGTGTTTTTAGCAATTATTTTATAAATTTTGATATTTTTGGTAACTACAAAATATATGTAACCATAAATAAAATTACATCAAATAAAAAAGGCAACGGAATGTATCAGTAAAGCCTATGTCAGTGTATCGATTGCATCACTTGCATCGATTTACAACAGAAACAGTAAAGGTGTAGTCGAGAGAGCATTCAAGCAGTTAGCTTGTTTCCATATATTCACAATCAAAAAAAGGAAAAAAAAAAAAAACAAAGTTCGTCGTATTTTTTATAGAAAATATATGAATTCTTTCCATTTTTATGATCTTGAATATAAGATAACATATTTGAAAAATATATGTAACAATAACCTGGGTTAGAAACTTAAGAATGCAAAATCTCTTCATATAGAAAACCTAACAAATGGTAATATTCATAAATTTCTCATTATAAAATTATAAATTAAATCAATGGCAATATTGGAATTACCCCCTCCCCACACGTAAATAACTATCTGATATGAAATGATTTCTGGAAACTTTTCTTTTGCTGAATGAATCATTATTTCACTAAATAAAAATACATTCCATAATAAATAATTTCATGCTGCTTATATTTTGAAGTTGTAAGAATAAATGTTTTTGTTCTTTTTAATGCCACCAATCATAACAACATAGTATTTGTTTTGAATAATAGGAATCTGAAGCATGGACATGAGGTTTTCAGTATCAACCAATATATTCTATTTTGTCCTATTTCTCAGTCCTGCAAACGTTTTCTATCGTTCAATATATATATATAAGTATATATATATATATATATTCTGTTTAAACATATATCCTTCCACATTGAGTTTAAGCTTCACCCTGTTGGAAGGATGGATAAAGTTCATTTAAGGAGCATAAGTAATTTTTGTGCAGCAACACTGTCTGTTACAGGAGGCCAGCTATCTGTTACGGGAGGCTCATTATTTTTATTATCAAATTATTTAACAAAATATTTCTGATTAAATATTATATGCCACTGCTGAGTATTTTTTTTTCAAATGGCAAATGGAGACACATCATGATTGGAAGTTTCAATCTACAACCTTGTCAATTTAATTTTAAAATACATATTTCATTTTACAGGGGAAATAAGAACAAAAGGAAGCGGATATTAGATATCATGTAATTTTCATGATAAAGTAACGTCAGAAAAGGAATCAATTACGTTTTAATGAAATGTTTATAATTTAATAAATTATATTAGAAAGTGTTCTTCGAGTTTAATATTAATCCACTGAGATGATTAAAAACCCCAGTACAGTACCAAAAAATTGATATTTTGTTATTTTGCTAATATTACTGCAAAAAGATAATGACATCTTAAAATAAAACAATAACAAATAAATATGCAAATGCATTCTTGAGAAAAATAAATTAACATCAATGAGTAAAAAAAATAAAATGTTAATCTAGAATAATTTGGTTGCTGTATATATATATATTTGTTATTGTTTTATTTTAAGATGTCATTATCTTTTTGCAGTAA
>JAPMOR010091640.1:525401-542148 GCA_026543865.1 Argiope aurantia | reverse complement strand
GACGAACAAACTGAGATGGCGTCTGAGAAAACTTCAAGAAAAGAATGAAACGTATATCAGTCGAATAAAGTAAAGAAATTGTTTTAAAATGTGACTCATTTTGTTCTTTTTGACAAGCGAATAAATATCTTTTCGTATAGTGACAGACCAAATATGAAAGAAAAATCGGTCTTTCTTTGTTATTATTTAGAGAATGCAATGCGTGATTAATTTTTAGATATTACTATGAAAATATGAAAGACGAAATGACTTATGACAGATAAAATCCAATATTTTACATAAAACTATGTAAACAATCAGTAGAAAAATGTTCGCTTACATTTTTTCATACAAACATAAAAAATAAACCTCAACCAAAATGTAAAATACTTCTCCAAAACTAACAGTACTTGCGATGCATTTCATTAGAGTTAGCTGCAAAGTAATTATTGCTCATATATGACAATTAAAAGTTTCGAAGTATGGAAGAAACTTTTAAAATTTAATTTTTAAAGAAAAATAAAAAAATTTCATTTATTATTACATGCAAATCTAATGAAATATTATTTACTAAAAATATTTTTTTAAATTTAAAAAGATTATATAACAAATTTGAAATTAGAAAAAATATTTCTACCTATAGAAGTAAAACGTAAGCTGAAAAAAAATTAAAGACATTGCTTTATCTCAATAAAATGGAAATATTGAGATGTTAAAATCCCTTGACAAATAAATGTCTTTGAAATGTAAAGAAGAAAATATTTATTGGCAATTGATTTTAAGGCAATTTTATATCCAGAATCGCATAAAGATCATTTTAGGAAAAACTGAAATTAATTTTTTCAAGCTATCATTAAATTTATTCTCAGGATAAACGCTTGTTAGGATGAAATAAATGTAAAATCAATTTAAAATATAATTAAGATTTTATTGTTAATTTTAATAGAAGATATATGCGAATCTTATATATTATTCTTTATCTCGCGAAAAAAGTTGTTTGCTTTATCTTTTATACCTTCAAAAGCATTTTAGTGTTTCATTGAATACATTTTTTTTCAACATCCAAATTTTTCCATTTATTAAAATAAAGTAACTCTGTTTTCTACTATGTATCTGTATTTTCAAATATTTTAGGATTATGCATTATCTACACTAGCCACCTTTGTGCATCAACTGGTTTTTCAAAAGTATTTGTTGGTTTTAATTTTAATAAAATTTTTAATTTTTTAGATTTAGTTTTCATTAAAGAATTTATAAGTTTCAGTTAAAAATCTACCTGCTTCACCTGAGAAATATATAATTTAAAGAGATTCATTAATATTAATTTAAATAGCATGTCACAAATTTTAATTAATTATAAAAAAGTATACATAATTATATGTAAAGTTAAAAAAATAAGTAATAGTTTCTATACATATATTTATTTCCCTGATAAAAGGATGCATTATAAAATGTCAATCAATTTAAATGAAAATTTAATCTTTCTCTCTCATATTTAAAAATTGGAAATATCATAACAATAAAAAATGTAGTTCAGTGTAAAGGGTTCAATTCATGTTCAATGTAGTTCAATTCATATATATACATTCATATTATATAACTATTTCAATTCGATACAATTATACTCAGTCCTTATGGAAAACAAAGAGAAAACCATTAAAAAATTGTTTTCTAAACAATAGCATTATCTATGGATTTAAAATTTTATTTTAAGATTCATCTATCAGAAAAAATGTTGTAGCAATATTACAAAAGATATTTTTTATGAATTATCATAATTTTTAATATATATATATATATATATATATATATATTATAGATTAAAAATTTAAAGCAACATGCAAATTCCCTATTATGTCGCATATGTTTTTTAATAAAAATTTATTCTTTAAAAAGTATGTTGTTAGTCATGTTTCTTTTAGGTGATGACATTAACTATTAGTCGTTTACTGTTCAGCCATTATGCAATTCTAGCGGAGTCATTGATTTTGAGATTTTGTTAACGTCAGTTGTATTCTTTTTAGATAGCGAAAAATTATTGTTAACATTTATGTAAAATTAGTAAAACAATTTAATTTATTTCTTGCATTAAGATAATTTTACAAAGATTAATTTAAAACCTCTATTCAACACCAAATAGATTTTGTTAAACACGAAGTTAAAAAATCCTTAATATTAAAAGCAACCTCGTTTTCGTATACAACGAACTACAAAGCTTCTAGTAAGGGTGAAATTTTTGTATATTAGATCTGGTAGCGTTCTTTACATGCATTAAAGCATAACATTTTCCCTTAGTAAAATATCAAAAATTTCTATTTTTAAAAAAACAATAATAGCATTTTTATGACAAATTAAATCAGATAAAATTTGGTAACAGAAATTGAAAATAATTAATTTTCTTAAATAAGTATTAACTTTTAAGAAATAGTTCAAAAAAATTGAGATCAAATTAAATACTTTTCTTTGTCCAATTTCTGATAAATTTTCTTTAAAAAATATTTTCTAGAAATCGGGAAAAAAATAAAGCTAAAAATATGTATTTCATGAAAATGTATGCTAAATTTTTTTTAATAAACTATGGGAAAAAATTAAAATCTTTATTCTTCATACTTGAATCATTTTCATTTTTCCTGACACCTGGAAAAATGAAATGTATTTCCGATTTTATTTCCAGAGACCTGGAAATAAAATTGTTTATCTTGCAAAAAGAAAAAAAAAGTTTCAAGTTATGTGTATAATAATTATTGTAGTTTAGTCTTGTTTCTGCCTTTTTCTCTAAAGAGTCAATGCCCTCAGAAATTATTAAATTGAAACCAACCAATTATTAATTGAAACCAATTTAAGTTTTCCTGACTTTTTCAATTTTCTTGTATACTTGGTAAAAAAAAAGACAAAATTGTCTTTTATATATTAATTATTCTCATGAGATAAACGTTGCTATCAATTCATTGAAACATTTATTAAAAAAATGGTTTCTTATTAACTTCAAATTCTTGATCGACTAATTATTTTTTATGATATAAATACTTTTCTTAAATTTATATTTATTTTATTTAGATGCCTGGCAATATATTTTGTGTAAGTGTTTTATGATTTTAATATATTCCAATATTTAAATAAATAATCTTATTTCTTAAAAATGTTACATGTAAAATTTATCTTAATAAATGAATTTAAATTATTAAAATATTTTAATAATCTGAAAATATTTATCATGAAAGAATATGTACACATATATTAAGGGGTGGAGAAAGAATTACATGTATATGGAATACAAGCAATTTATAACCTTTGTTAAAAAGGATAGTTATTTAAGTAAACAAAATAACTTATCTTTGAATATTTTAACAAAAGATTAAAATTTAAAATTGAAAGATTTTAAATCCCGAATACTATTGAAGTTGATGAAAATCACACATTCTGAATGTTTAACAAAACAAAAAACAATGAAAAATGAATCAAGTTTCAGTTTATATACCTCAATTTTAATTTCTAAGAAGCAAATTCTTACATTATTTATGAGATCATGTATAGAAAATGCATCGTAAAAACATTTTAATCATATTTCTTCTCTTACTGAAGCGTCAGCCATGTTTACCATTTAAATCAGAATATTAATAATTTTTGAATTCCTTAAAACCTTTCAAAATTTAATTCATCATTTATAAAATTCACTTTCAAATAATTAATCCATGATTTCCGAAGTTTAAAACAATATTTAAGATTCATTTATAGACAACGAAGCAATTTTCTCGGATAAAAATTGTTTTCGCAAAATTCTCAAAAATATTTTATGCTGCAGCGTCATCATGAAGTAATAGTGAATAATTGCATGACTTAAAAAGTAAATTTTATGTTAAAAATGTATATTTTTATTTTTAAAGAATGAAATTAGGTCAATAGTCGGCGAAGCAATGTCTATGAGTACTGAAATGGTTGCATAATATTACCAAGAATAAGTGCAGGTTTACTAGTCGAGAAATCTTTTATAATATATTATCTAAAAAACTATAATTTCGAATTAAAAAATGGGCCTTGCCATTAGTATGCATGACTTAGAATCTTAGACATATCTTCAAATCTATTAACCTAACGTCTTTTTTAGAAATTAAATGAAAATACAACGGCATAGGAATCATAGAATGGGTGACAAACATTTATCAAACATTTATCAACTCGAGTAACTGTCGAATGGAAGTATTTTATTAGCCATTGCATGAGTGGGTAATCTGGTTAAAGTGCATAATTATTTAACTTTGGTTTGACTTTAATAAAAATTCCATAACATGATCTTTTGTAAATATGCAATTTATCATAACTTGATATGTTTAAACATACATTCAGAAACGAATCACGATTTTTTTTAAAAATTGCAGCAATAAAATACATTACAAAGTATCTTTTGCAAGGATAACTTGGAGAATATATAAAGAAGTTATACTGAATTAGCATAATGAATTGTCATTCCATTCTAAGAGACGTGATTCAGTGAGTTTAATTAAAAGTAGGAAACTAGCACATTGAATTCCTAGAAACTTTCTTTCCGTTAAAGTAAACTTTCCTCATTATTTACATTAAAATACTTATAATATTTAGAATAAAGGAAAAATTTTTGCTTGGTCTCAGCTATAGCTAAAAGTAGAAGCCAAAATTTTGAGAATAACAAGGAGAAGCATTTTATCTTCATCCATACAATTATCATCTATTGATTAGTAAACCATTAATCATTAGAAATTTTTGGAAAGCAAATAATTGAAATAAAGCAAAATTAAGTACAGAAATTCCTAGTCTTGTTTAATATTAGTAAATATGGAGATTCTCAGAAATTTATCATACTTCAAATACTTTATAGGAAATGAAAGAACCCTTTCTTTCGATAAATGCATTTCGAAAAATAATTGTAACGTCACTTAAAATTGATATTTTTATCAAAATATTTGTAATAATAATTTCAAATCACTAAAATATAATAGTTTCTATTAAGACAGGCTGGATCACCAAAATCGATAATCGTAAAAAATCGCATTTAATTTTTTGTTAAGTAAATTGGTATAATTGCTTTATGTATGAATTTTTTTTATTCAAATTGTTTTATGGAATTGTTAAATAGAATTTAATTAGAACTATTTTTAGAAATCTCACGTTGCTCTGTACCTTTTTCAATGAATCTTTGTAATTTTCTTTCCCAGTAACAATAATTACGAATGAGAAGTGATTAAACTTCAACTAATTCCATAACTATAATTATATCTATACTTCTGTAATTTTCTTGCAGAAATTGTAGTTGTTGAGAAAAATATATAAAATCTAATATAAATTGTAAGATAATGCAGCAATAAATTTTTATGGCTACAATAGAATATTCATAATTCTCAAAGGATTATTCAATAAAAATATATTTTATTCAACAACAAATTTTCGAGTGCTATAACAAGAAAACGATATTCAGGCTGAAAAAATTATAGTATATTTTTTATATTCCAATATATCGCAGAAAACTCAAAGTGTTAAAATGGACATGGACAAACTTTAATATGCCACATCATTGCTTACTTCTAAATTTAAAGTTGGTTCTGAATTTAAAGTTCACCATTTGATTACGCGTTACTAAAATTATTAAAATTCATCAAGCAGAATACAATGGAAAATTAGCCTTATCTTCATACCTTGATCATCCACAAAAGAAGAAAAATTAAGTTTCATATACAGAGTGATCATGAAATCTTTTACTGATTACAAAAAATGATTGAATATAATACTGTAAAATTTAAATGAAGAACCATATTTTTAAAAGTAAGAACACGAGTATAGGATAGTTATTAATTATTAATTTTTATGTTATTAATTTTTTTATTCAGCAGATAGGATAACTGACTCTTTATATTCAATTGTTATCAAAATGGTATTATTAGAGAAAATTGGTTCAATGAATTCAATTCAACCGTAACTATTCAAAGTAAATTTGGGGGTTGCTTAAATTGAAAGTGTTTGCAACGATAGTCGAAGATATTAGAAATATTTAGAGTATCGCCTCGATATTCTTCGAACTACTAAGGGTACTCTCATAGAAATGTACAGACATATAAGTTATTTTTAAACTTTCGTAATTATCTTTATAATATACAAAACAATCTCAAGTCAAATTATAATATTTATATTAAAAATTGTTTTATGAGAATTTGCAATCACCTTGTCTTTCTATGAAACTGTGAAAGCGATTTCGGTTTCCTTAGAAAGTAATAAATGTATGCTTAAAATATAATTAAAATTATTTTTTGAAATTGATTAAAAATAGAATAAATAAATATTTCCCAGTATTTAAATTTATACCGTGAAAAGGTAAATTTTGGCAATTTAAATGATACAAAAATCCTTTTATTAAAATGAAATTTTCAAATATTAGGATAGAAAACATTTCCAGCTATTGTTTAATTTTTTATTTAGATTCTTAATATTTTTTAATTGCTAAAAAAATTCCTCCTACGTTGCAAAATTCCTCCAAGGTCCACATTTGATAGACTGTCTAATAATGTATGCTGTAGAGGTTGAAACGCATATACATGCACATTCACTTTTATTATTTGTAGATGTAAAATGAGTTTCAAAATAATTGCAATATTCACTAATGATAAAATCATAAAGATCTATCTTGTATCATATCATGTTACTCACTTTTTTCTGTCATCAATTTTTTAAACTTTTCTTTCCAGACTTATTTTACCTTAAATGATATTTTGAAAACAGTATTTAGGAATTTAATTATCAATATATAAATATGAAATTCCATAAGACACTCATCGATAATTTAAACGGATTTCAAGCTGAATGTATTTAATGGGAAAACACTTCATTCTTAAACGTTACGCTATAGAGTTTTTTAGCTCTATTTTTACACGAATTTCAAAGGAATTAAGGAAAATACTTACTTCTTTTAGCGTTATATTCAACTCATACTTCGTAATGGCTAAGTAAACTGGAAATATTTTAAAATTGCATGATATATTCAATTGAAATAATTATTTGTAACAATTACGAAACTAAACAATATTATTTCATAATAAGCATAGTTGATATGATGTTACTAATGATTAATGATTCCTTCCCTTTATTTCAAATATAATGACATTATATTTATTAAACATAAAATTAAAAAAAACAATCTCACTATCTCTTTTATATGCAAAAACTAAATAGTTCAAATTTCACAATAATTATAGCTACAAAATTTTGCATAACTTTGTTCTCATAAAACTATTAAAATGATCTACAGATTTTTTAATGCTATTGTTGTACCCATACTCTTCATTATATGAAGAAAAATTTCCAAAACTTTAATGCAATGCCAATAAATATCAATAATTGCTTTTAAGTTGATTTTCTCTAAATTATAAAAACTGCATTTTTTATGCGTGTAAAAATTAAAAAGAAATTAATACTAAGAGGAAAATGATAAACAGTATTTAATTAAATTTGAATAACTTTAAAAAATTAAAAACTATGAATAAATTAATGCCATTTCTTGTATTTTTGACTATGTATTTAATTTATTTTATTTTTCTTAAAACATTACTAAGCCTTCATTTTTAACTAAGAAAAGCTTTAATTCCCAAGTTGAATTGAAAGATAAATTTTAAAAATAACTTTAAATTATTTATTTGATATGAATTAGTTAATTAATATCTTTTGCCTAATGAAATATTTTTTTTTATAAAGGACAATACTTAGAAATATTTTTTTTCTGCTCCATGAAAGTTTTTATAACTAATTGTGAATATTTTCATACCTCTAATTTCAAACTGAAATTCAATTCTACAATCTTTACTTTTTTAATATATTTTTGCTTTACATATTGTAATATGGCCAAAAATACAAAGCTATAATTAACGAAAGGTGCCAGCGTAATTCCTTAGGTTGTTGGTGACTAAAGTTCAACACTTGTATAAGATGTAGCTTGTAACATCAGAAAAGGAAAATGCAGCAAGAAAAGAGAATATAATACAATATGTTATATTCATTGCCAGTTTTCCCAACTGAGAAATTAAGCATATTTCTTCTGAAATTTAATCGATGGTTTCTTCATCCTGTAGAGGCATAAAAAGTTGAAATACATTTTGTTAAATATATGTTTGTTATACATGTATTTGCCAAAGATGCTATATGTTATCGATGATAAAGTATATTTTTTAATGAAGAAATTTATAATGAAATCTGGACGCAAAGACAAGAAAAAGGGTCCTCATATTGTGCGGTATAACTGTGAAGAAATGCTTGAGGTTGTTCAAAGGAAAAGCAAAAATATTTACTAAATGAAATTTCCACTTTTAGTGATATCCTACTGAATATATAACGTACATGTAACTAACTGATCACCTTTAGTGAAAATAATTGGTATCGTAAGGGTAAATAAAAAAAAAGATATCCTATCTTTACATTTCATTCACTATATGGCATATTCCATGTTTTGAGATATTCTCATTTGGAATTTCTAATAATTTTTCTCTTCTGAAGATAAAACTATAGATAATTATCAATAAATTTGCATTATTTATGTTACTCATTTTATAGAAGAAATGCTTCATATGTATCATGTCTTTGTATCTTATTTTGATAAGCCATTACCTATTAAAACAGTTCAGGTAAGCAAAAATGAATTTATCTAATGTGTGATATATCCTTCTCTAAGCTGAAGTTCTAGATTCCAGTCTACCTGAAAAGAAGCTATTAGAATCCTTAATATTAAATTATTTTTCTTTTGTAAAAGGGATTATTCATCAAAAGGGCATAATTTGATCTTTGTCCTAAAGCATTAATGAATTTATCAGTACGATAAATGAAAAGAAGTAATCATGGCTATCTTTTAAAGTATTAAATATTTAATAGGAAAGCAGATAATTATGAGATTCTGGAAAAGGGAATGCTATCGTCATTTTATCAGTTCATTTGCGTCATGGATAAAATTCTTCATATTTTTTCATTACTTTTTTGAATTCTCTATCGATTCCTTATGTATTTTGAAACTGCTACTGTTAAAAAAGGCAAGATTTCAAAATGGCGGAAAATATCTGCTAAGACTTCTGGGACAAACGTTTGGTGGCAGCAATTGCAGGAGCTTCAAACGAGATTACGCTGATGAAGGCAACAAACCGAAAATAGCGCATGAGTAATTTGCCTGATTTCTGAATACATGTAATTTTTATAGTTACACTATTTACAAATTTGTATACTCTGAAAATAAAACTTAAAAGGTATTTTGTAATGAAAATATACAGTTTACAAAGATAAACTAAATTTAGATTTGAAATGAATCTAAACTTCTAATCTAAAGAAATCATACTAGATATATTCTAAATAAGTGTATCCATTTATATAATACATATCTTTACAAGTGCAGACAAAAATTACTTGTTTATGTTATTTCTACATGAAATTAAAATTACAACTTATAAAATATTTTGTGGATAAATTCTTTAATAATTCTAAAATATTATTAAAAATAAGAAATATCAATCATCGACTTCAATCAGTCTCTTTTCTACTAGTGTGATTTAAAGAATAAGAATGATGCACTTAGTCGATAGTACCACCTTTTTGGTATATTCTGTTCAAAGATCTATATTTATTCTGGCATAAAAAGTCATGAGAATATTTTATTCAATAAAAGTTTTATTGAATATTAATTATTGATTTTATGCTTGGTTTTATTCAATATCGGAAAGGAATTTAAATATATTTTAAAGTGCAATAATGTTAATAATAATAATTGCATTTTAAAAAATGACGTACAAAAGTTGTTGATTCGAAGTCAGATGCAGTGCTTAGAAATTGTTTCTTCTTGAAATATTTTGAATTTCTTCCAGGTTATATGAAAAAAATAAAATAAAATAAAATAAAACAGCAACAGGAAGTTTGCATATTTATTCCAAATCTATTTTAACCGTTGTCGGATTCTGTATTGAAAAGAACACAAAAAACAAATTGCTGAATGCTTTCAGGCTGAATTCGACGCGGATCTATTTCTGTCGAGTTTCCTTTCAGAGGATTCAAATAATAGGATATGAACAGTTTGAAAATTGCGACTATTTGTTTAGAAACATGCTTATATAAGAAATTCATAGTCACGTCCTTTTTACAATTTTATTTTCATCTCTAAAATAAGGAAACAATTTACATTTATAAAGCTTTTTATATTTTATTCAATAAAGCCTTTCCTTTTTAAAGATGGTACCTATTATTTTCTTAGAATCTCTTAAATCTGATAATCTCAATTCAATTTTGGTTCCATAAACATTTTTTTTAAATGTGTTTTGTTGTGGAATAGTAATTTTGTAATTCTAATATTTTTTTCAAAACTATATACATTGTGTTATTTTGATGGACTGACATATTCATTAGATTGTTAGCAGGCATGAAGGAAATAAAAATTGCTTATTGATAGGTTGACAACTGCAAAAGCCGCGCTAAGTTTCTGAACCTAGAAACATTGTCAACATACACAATGCACACATGGAGACAATGGATAATCCCAATACCAGTGTATCATGGGAATCTTCTTAAATGTTTAGTGTCAGTATCTGAGTATGAATCGTCAATGATTATCTTTCGAGGACGTACTTACTGCCCGAATTTTATGAATTTAACAAGGTGCTTTATTTTTTCTAGGACCTATCGCCTTAAAATGTTCTATAGTCTGAAATTCGTAATGGAGCGAGATATGTGTTTCAAGTATAATGGTGCCTTATATTTGATTGAAGAGGTCCGAAGTGCGTAATCACTTTGGTGTTACATTCCTAAGGAGGAGGACTAAACGCGCTGGACATACCGATCTCCATGTGTGACGGATCTTTATCCATGAGATCTTTTTCTATGAAATGACTTTAAATATTTCATTTATAACATGCTTATAGATACAATGGTGGAATTCAGAACGCAGCATATTACTGTTGTGGAAAACATCATCAACATATCAAAAAATTTTGGTATAAGCATCTCCAAGGTATACTCCAAAGCGTGTTTGATATTTTCAAACTTGTTTGAAAATCGTTTTTTATATCATTATAGAATATGCAATGCTGTCTGCTTCCGTCGTTATCAACGTGGCATTGAAACATGAGAATTTTTTTTTCCTTTTCTAAGTTACGAAGTACAGAGAAAGTATAATAATCTACAAAAAATTCGAACCCCAAATTTTGACGAATTTCGAAGTTCAGACCCCCTTAAGTTTTAAAAACGCATTCTTGACATTATGTCTGTATGGCTGTCAGTGAATGTGATAATTCAAATAAACTCTTTGTGTTATACTGAAAATTATTATTATTATTTGGACTTATGATCAGATTTGTATATTTCTATAAAATTTTGAACAAAATCCATTTATGGGGAGTCTGTGTGTTTAGATGTATGTGAAATCGAAAAACTACAAAACGTAAAAAGCTATATATATAAAACTGTGTATGACGGTTTAGTATCTAAAATATAGTTACTTATCAAACTTAAAGTCAAACCTATCAAATAGTTGATCATTTATTGGTCTGCATTTTGATATGCATGTAAACGCATATGAAATGTCATGATGATAAAATAAAAGTGATGACTTAAATCAATGAAATTCAATATATCAAATTCTATCTCCAATTGTAATTTTGTATCAGATTTGGTGGTCAATCGGCAGCAAAAAGTTGCCCAACATAGATATTCCCATTAAAGGTTAAGGGGAGCGGTTGCCTGATGGTAAGGTCTCGACTTCAGAACCGGAGGATTTTAGGTTTCAAACCCACTTCCATCGAAGAAACTTCGTTTAAGTTCTCCTAGTGCACATTACATTTCTCGGTTCCCCCCCTTCCCTCTGGGGTGGTGTGGAAGCTTGGGAATGGGGTGCCAGCTCAGGTGTCGTTCTCTTCACCTGAAGATGGTTCAAAATTACGAGGCCCATTCCAGAATAGCCCTAGTGTTGCTTAAAAATTGTGCACTAAAATTAAATTAAATCCATGTCAGATTCAGTAAAATGTCAGATCTACTGCAAATATCTGTATTTCGCCATTATCCGTCATTGATGCCACGCAAGGCATTCGGGGGATAATGGGGGATCTGACTTCTATTAGAAAGTAAGCCGGAAAGCTGAGGGGAGACCACTCCTGCTGTATCACTGTTTTTACCTTCTCAATGTGGTTTCGAAGCCATCTTTCAATGAAATTTTTATTGGTCTTCATATCTAATAACAACCCTCTGACTTTTTTTACTCATCAGCAGAACAAAATATGTATTATTTTTTTAAAGAAATGTTAAAATGAAAATTATGAGTATAGTAAACTGCAAAACACGGATTTAACTTTAACGTTTTTTGGATATTTCAATGGTTTTTGCTACAAATACATTTATGATCTGTACTAAATCTGATTATTAAATTTTATCTATAACCTAATTTAGAATAGCAATAAGACTCTTTTGGAACTGATTTTGTGTTATTGAATCGTGATCAGATGATAAGGATTACACTCTAGGTGGTAGTTGTATCTCCAAACTTTTTCGTGACTGCTTTGGATGCTTTATTCTCGATGTCAGATTTAAAATATCTCAAGCTAAGACACTGTTTTGTTTTTTGAAGACATCATGTTTCGAACTCTAATCCTGTAACTAAGAGCTGAAGAGTAAGTTTAAACGTTATGTATTCATTTGATGTATCGGTATTACAATTCTGTCCTATTGAGTATTTCGGTTACGTATTCAAAACAATATTTTATGCTTGTTTCAACAATTTAACATAACAATTATTCAAGCCTAAAAAATGCATAGATTTAAAATGTCCTTTTCTTACAAAAAAAATATTTAAAAATTTTCTTTGCATGTCGAAGAATATTGAATTTGCATTAGAATTCCATTACATTCCATTTGCATAAGAAATCTCTTAAAATAAGAAATTTAAAGAAAACTACTAGCACCTGAACATTTGAGGTGCTAGAGCACCTGAACATTTGAGGTGCTAGCGATGATATATATTCTTGAGAGTTCAAAAATGATTTTAAGAACAATTCTAGTTAATATTGTATAAAAAAAAATAACTGACTGTTTCTAATAAAAAATGTTTAGTGTTTCTAACTTCTAAACATTTTGTTGAATTTCCATACTTTATTTATAATTGTATATTTTTTATAGAGATTAACCTAACGAATTTCAAACATTACTTGGGTGAGAAGCATCAGTCAAGATTTATTGAATTATAATCAACAAAAAAGCTACTTTGATCATTCAGAATTATTCTTCCCTGTACTACTGCTACAACTAAGCAAATATATCAGTTATATTGAACACTGCAAATGTTGATGGATTTCAATATCATCAATGATTACTGTATTTAGAATTTTATAAAAATTACAAAATGGCATGTTTTTGTCAGATCAAAAGTCTATCAGTAGACAAAATTTATGAACATCAGAAATTATTTTTTAAGTAATTTGAAGACTGTGGTAGAAAGAAAGAAATAATAATAAAAAAAAGCGGAAAATTGTTTTCTTTGTTTTGCTTCAAAACTTAGAAAATGCTGAAGTAATTCCTCTAGAAACTAAGAAATGATATAAGCTTTCAGCTTCTTCCAAGTAATTAAAAACGTACTGTAAATTCTCACCGTTAACATAGTATCTTGCTGAGCTAGAAATAGAATGAGTTAAAACTAATGACTGCCTTCGAGGGCATTATCATTTTTTCACATGTCTATTAGCAATGACATGAAAAAAACAGCTAAGGGCTATTCGAATTCAGTATTTTCCCCTGATGTAAAACTTGCAATTAAACACTTACTGCTATTTTCGTTATCTAGAAATGAAGGAAAAATAATTATAAAAATCAGAAATCAAAGTTAAAATTAGCCGCATTTGTTTAACGTTATGCTATTAAATATATCTTCTACTTTATTTAATGTAATATATATCTTCGTCTAATATATATTAAACAAAATTTTACGATAAACAATGAAGCAATACAAATCCTTAATATATATTATACAGAATTTTGTTTGATATATATTGAAGGTTTAAAACTAATCTTATGTGTTTTAATTCTTTCAAATACTACCAAGAGTCTGTTCTTTCCTCTTTTATGCTCTCTTATAATTTATTCCAAATTTTTATTTGATGTAGTGATATTACAACAATTAATAACCAACAATCATATACATCATAAATGCATAAAAATAAAATAAATCCCAATAAATTTTGTAAAAAATGAAAGTTTCTGGGAAATTAATGAAATTAATCTTCGTAGTTTAGTTTTGTTTTTCTAACTATCGTTTCTACTATTACATCTTAGCTATCACTTCAGTAATTTACAATTATCTTATACAAAATTTTCAAAATAGGCTTTCCTAAGCAGTATCAACGGCAACAATTCTGTATTTGTAAAATTTCGATGTTAAACAATCTTCAATTTATATTCAAAGCAAGAAAAAAAATGCTTGATCGACACATGGAAATATGTTACCAAATACAAAATCAAATAAAAGTTTATTTCTATATAGAATATACTTACGGGTGGGAATTAAATTAAAAAAAAAGATTCCACTTAAAGTAAAAGTAAAGAAAGTAAAAGAAATAAAATAGGCAAAAGATTTTCTCACAAATAAATTACAATTCATACATAGCATTACTAATTTATTTCAAAACATCAGTGAGAAAATAAAAATTATATTATTTCTTTCAGATTTTAAAACACATTTGTTTAAAAAAAACAACACTACTTACAAACAAATGCCTGATCTATATGGATACTAGATTTAATGATACGTATAGAACATTGAAATTCTATGATCATTATGTCTGTTGTGTAAAAATCGTTTTTTAAAATGAATTGATAACTATTTTTTTAATCAGATGAATGAACAGTTTGCTTATATTTCATAATACTTAGAATTTCATAATCAAATCTTTAATTAATCAGCCTTCGAAATTTAGAAAATCTCAATTACGGACTTCAAAAGATTTTCAGTCATCAAGCGTATTAAAGAAATTTTGAAAGAATGAAAAGCCATGTGTAAAAAACTAATACTTGAAATGTTTGGATACATCAATGGGAAAATTTACAAAGAAAATATTTTTCTTTTTCCTACGAAACACAGTTGGTTTAACAGGAAATACCTTTTTCCTCTTTGTTTTGTTTATACATTTTTTTTGATGTTTATGAAAGGATTACTGACTTTAAAGAAAACTTTGAAAGAAACGGTTTGTTTAAGTAATTGAAAAATATTTTATAAAAAATAAATAATGTAACATGAGCTCTGTTTAATTTTAACTAAAAAAATTAGAATTTCCTTTCAAATATAAGATAACTAAGAATGTGCTTTTATGTAACCGTTAATTCTACAAATTCGTTTCAATATAATTATTTATTATGTGTTTTAATTTAACTAGAGGGAAAATGCAAATTACTTTTGGATCATAAACAATTACACATTTCAATTAAATAAGCCATTTATTTTCACAAACACAATACTTAAGCTAGCAATTTTCAATATTTCTAAAAGAAATTGCTATCTCTGCTTCGCTATTTTCTTTATTTCATTTGAGCTTTATTTGAGTTATATATTTGGTTTTGAAATTGTAAATTTGACAGAGAATTAAATGCTAATGCAAGTACATTCAGAAAGGAAAATAGAATTCTAATTTCATACATTTGCATTAAAAATTTCGGACAAGGGCACATATTTTTGCAAAATCAATGATAACAATTTCTCTCCTCATTGTAAATTTTTGTGATGTGCTTTATGATATATTCTACTTTAATAAATAATACATAATTGATATAGTGTAAAAACAAATTAAGCTAAGAAAGAGCGCATTTATACGGATGTTTTGAATATTAGAAACGCAGGCATTCAACATATCAATAGATTCTAATCATTTCTGGAAAATGTATCTGGAAAAATGTATTCTCTGGAAAAAAACATCTGGAAAAATGTATTCTCAATTTTCACTTTGAAGTAAAGAATGCCAAAAACATTTGTCATACAGACATATCAGAATATACTACATTCACAGCATACTGCTTTGCAATAATTCAAATATCTAATCTGTGTTTTTATTTATGATGATATTCAGTTTCTTCCCGCCCTATCTGATGTTATCAGAAATTCTTGATTTTAATATCTTAAGTTTATTTAAATATGTCCAAGGCTACTGGGTGATACACAGAGCATAATTTTAAAACTGCATCAAAATTATTTACCTTTAACTATAACTTAACTGTGATATCACTACTTGTCCATAAAAACAGGATCACTATTTTCCAATTTCTTATGAAATACAAAAGTCATCAAAAATGACAAAAATCCAATAGTATGTTATGAATTTTTAACACTTGAAAAATTTTTTCTGTCTACTTATTAGATCATTGTCCTTACGTATTTAACATCTTAGGGACAATAATATCTATTTTATCAATATAGTTCCAAAGCTTCTGATCGTATATTCCTTCAAAAGTAATAATAATAATAATAATATTAATAATAATCACCTTTTTGGTTGTTCTAATTAAAGTTCAATTGTTCTTAGTATTTACATTGAAAAAAATGATTTGAGTTTAAAAATTATCAATTTACATATTTATTTTTTTGGAAATAACATACTCCAGAACTGTAATGTAATATCATTTTTTAGCAAAGAATGGATAGCAAGAATGTAAAAAAAATAATAACATTTTAAGAGATTTAAGAAAAATTTCAGTTATTAAAATTCTTCATATATATATATATATATATATATATATATATATATATATATATATA
>JAPMOR010091640.1:513598-525391 GCA_026543865.1 Argiope aurantia | reverse complement strand
TATATATATATATATATATATATATATATATATATATATATATATATTAAAATTTTCCTGCATTATCCATTTATCCTTGTTTTCACAATATAAGATACTAACACGGATATTCGTGACAACAGTGCAACGAAGGGTTTCTGTACATTAAACTGTAAATCAAAGACAGCCTTTGGTTATAGAATCTCTATATGTAAATATGTAGTAGAGCAAAGCTTTCTCCTGAAATATTTTTTAAATATATCATGAGTATAATTTCTCAATGAAGAATAAAAATCAGAATATCAATTTATGAATCAACATTCCAGTTAGAAAACTAGGAATCAACTACGTTTATGCCAACTGAAACTTGCTGAAAGATAAAAACGAATACATACAATATTATATAGTCAAAGTATTCCAAATAAGTAGTCAGAAAATTCAGATTATTTCTTTTGTTTCAGACTGACTTCCTTCTTTTTTAAAAAGTGTTTGATATTCAATTCTCTGAAACTCTTTCTACAATCCCATGTCAGATCTCTAAAATGTTTTCAGCTTGGGAGCAGAAAATGCAATTTGCTCGTTCACGGTGTTGTCGCTTTAGTGAGTTTTCATAGAAGCAACCGTAGTTTCATTGGCCTTAAACAAGTAACTTGGTAAGCCAATCCCGCAATATATTTTTTTCTGTTGATGAAAGTATTCAGACATTTCTTTTGATCCTTTTTGAATGCTTTTAGTCCAATATTATTATGAGATCTATAATGCCAAATTCTCTTAAAAAATCAGATTTTCAAACATCATCTGGTGAATGTAAAGATTGAAATGCTTTGCAAAATAATTAAAAAAAAAACATGGGGACTTTTATTCGCTGAAGTGTTTTCTTTTAAGCTTCTGAATTCTTCACACATTATTTACTCTTGCATTTTATTCGCTGTTAACAAATGAATATCAATTCAATATTTTTTTAGTTCAGCCCTTTTCCAGTTAACATATTACAATAAACAGAGAAAATAAATAAGGGCGATATTTTTTAGACCTATATAATATACATACCTGGAATTATTGTTATTTATCAACAATACAATGTTTGGCGTTGATTAGAAACTGAAAATTACATGCTGAATTAATAGCATGTATTTTGGGGATTAATTTTGAAAGAAATTTAATACCGAAAGCGAAGGAACAGATTTTCGTTATTATTAAGAAGTTGAGAACACACAGCTATTTCTATAAAAACGAATAGAATTAATTTTTTTTAAAATGTAAAATTATTTTTCATTTTGTAATACAGTTTTTCAGTTGTAAGCGGAACTTGAAGATATTAATCATCATTTTAATTTGTCTAATTATTTTTCTGACAAATTAGCTACTAGAGTTCTAGTGATGCTGCTATCAGATGGAAAAAAAATGCTTAATTTTTTTAAAGTGCAATAATATCATGCGTCCCATATATCAGAATCTGGATAATTTATTCTTTGTAATGTAATATAAAGGAAAAAAAAATATAACGGAGTCTATTACTTTTGTGTATTGCCTAGAATATATAAATGATGCATATTTCAGATTATATTATAAACAAATGTAAACATCTAACTGTGTGAAACTTATTTAATGAACCAAAACTGAGGGTTTTAGTTCATTAGTAGATTTACAATAAGATTGTAATGAATAATAATGCTAGCCACACTTAAAGGTAATATTCTTAATTTCTTAAGTGAATTAAAAAATATGATAACTTTACAAAATTTCGAATTCAGATATTATACTTATGTATTAAAGAATGACAGAGATAATATATTCCTCATACTTGCGGTTAAACGAAAAAAAAAATCCAAATGCTCTGAAGAAAACATTAAGTCATTCCTCATATTTAAAGTTAAGTGAAAAAAATTTCAAAATTTCCATAGGGTAACGCTGACTTCTTTTCTTAGAAATGCGATCCTCAAGATAAAAATAAAAAGTTGGAACGGTACATTTGGCCCAAAAAATGATTATGCGTTGGAGATAAACACTGAAAATGACAACCATGGTACTTATCAGAATACAAATTGTTTTTCCATTCATGTTAAGTCAACATCATGACTCAAAATGAAGGCCTAGATAATAAATATATCGGTAAACAGAAAAAATACAAACACGTGGAGGTAAGTTTATCCAAAATATTGGTGACAAAATTATTTGCTGACAATTCAACACTTCACCAATAAAACGTCTCTTATCTCAGTTGATTTTCAGCTGTAAAGACATCTTTGATTCTAAGTATACACATCAAATCAGTAATATTTGTCAGATTAAAAATAATAATCAGTGTAAGATTCATTCAACATATTCCTTTTCAAACGGTACGTGTTATATTATTATGCATGATCAATTGCGTGCAAAGTGTAATCGTATGTGACGGTAGAGACATCGACGATTTGTGAAAAGAACATAAAAACTTTTGCTTTGTTAGTGTTTCTCTGTGATTTTTTTAAATATATTTATTACTTGGACACCCTGGAGATAAGACATTTATCCCCTTTAGCGCATATAAATGTTAAACAGTGATAACTAGCACCTAGGGGCAGTTTTCATCAGATTAATATTGGAATTTGAATTACTTAAAAATTAAGCGAAATTTCAATAAATAATTATAACGAACAAAACATTACATGTACATTTTTAAAGAATTTTAAATATTACCATTTTTATGAAACGATTTTATTTTTGCAATTTTTTCTGAGCAGCGCAAGTTTTTGAATACAGATTATTATTTTTTTTTTGCAAATTTTGCAATAATGGATTTTATTCCATATCCATTGTTTCTTTAAACATTCAATTGCCCAATTCTTAAAGCAAAAACATAATTATTTCGTTTTATAACTGGACATTTTATACGAGGAATGAGAAAGTGAATTTAGAGTATAACGAAAGACGTCCTGTAATTAAAAAATAAATTATTTGGACTATTACACTTCTAATGCAAATATGAGGTCCCGAGTATTGAATGTATATCAAATTTTTCAAGAGAATAAGTATAAAAAATACATAAATGATATATTCCGACAAATAATTTGACAACCAATGTGGCTGCTAAATAAATATGAAGCAATTATCATTATTCATAAGAGAAATAGTAAATTTGGCATGGTTATGATTTATATGAAAAAAGAAGAGAATTAAACGATTTATATTTGATAATTTTCAGATATTATATGAAACATAATTCTGGAATGTCCATATTTAGAAGCAGAAATACAAATCTAAATCGATGGAGTATTACTCCAATGGTTCTATTTCCTATTCCATTTTATTTTCCAAGTAGTATGGACAATGGACATCGCCTGAATTTCCCATCACTATTAAACTTGACGTAAAAGGATTCTGCATTCACGCTCCATATATCAGTAATGGTAAAAGAAGTTCTTTGTCCATTTGCAGAACATACTTAAATAACAAAAACATGTATTAAGATGCCAGACGTAAAATGGTCTCTTCTTTAGTTTATCTTTGTGTAAACACAAATAGTTTCAAAATTATATCTTAAAAAATTTCATGCCTTTTTCTGTATGATACCAAATTGTTTCATCTGGCCATTGCTTCGAAAAAATAATAGCCATTTGTTATGGAGCCAATCAATTTAAACGTTCTTTTCTTCAGGTAAAAACAAAATATAACTGATCTTTTTCAAAAAAATTGCTTTGTATAATAGACCATGGTGAATATTTTCAAGATGTACAAATTCCTAATAATCACTTTATATAATACAAAGTCATAAAAATTATTATTTTTTCTTCATTAAGTAAATTATGTAAGACTGTGAATCGATGATGTTGCTGGCAAGATATTCTAATCTAATAATCTTACCTAAATATTATATTCGAAAAAAGTATAAGGAGACTCTGAATAAAAAATGCGAGATTAATTAAAAGCAATAAAAATAAATGAATTATGCATCAGTAAATTATATAGTTAATTAGATAATTACAATCAATTAGAATTACTTTTAATTTATATACAGTTCTGCGCAAGACAATTTATAAATAAAAATTGGATTCGTCTGGTGTATTAATTTTTAGTGCCAGCATGCTAACAAAGGATTTTACTCTATCAGGAAAATGCATTTCTACAGTTAAAAGAATTGGTGAAAAGTTATTGAAGTAATAGGTTTAATGTTAAAGATAATTTTATTCTCAAAAGAATTTTATTGAGAGAATCTTTAGCATCGAGTCATAAATAACCATTGCTTTGGAAAAATATAGATATTTAAAAAAGAAAAATTTGCAGACATTAGAAATTTAAATTCATACAGAAAGCATATATTTTGAAAATTATAAATTATGGAAACGGGGAGAACAACTATAAACTTCAAACGGTTAACTACAAACTTCCAGCAGTTAAAAAAACAAATTTCTCAAATTTATGGAATAATAATCGATGGAAACAAGCGATTTCCAATTCTGAAAACATTTAATTTAAAATGTCTTCACTAGAATCCTTCAGTTCCAGAACAAATAAAAAAAAATATTAGTTAAAATATTTAAATTTAAAAAAAGTTTTTTTTTTTTTTTCCTTACTATTTAAAAACTCTTTTAGAAAAATCTGATGAATTCCTAGTGATGTCCCAATTTTATTTCTCAAAATATTTAAAGATTTTTACGCTATTTCATTTCAGACAATTTTTTAATGCTGGTCATATATATTTCCAGTAAATCCAGAGATTAAAGAACATTTTCCTAAAATTTTACATATGATAATGGTTCTGAAGATAATATTTACTTGCATATTTAATTTTTTGTTTGTTAAAAAATAAATAATAAAAATCACGGTTCGGTCAAATCTTATTTAAATTTTAATTGGTATTTTGAAAGAATATAATGAAGTTTTGCATGAATGCGATAACATTAATTTAAACGCTGAATCTTCGCAAAGATTTCAAAAAATGTGTTTTCCTAATAATAACGATTTTTTCCATTCTAAATCAAATAAAAGATAAAATCATAATTGGGAAACAAAAAAATGATAGGACAAAAGAATAATTCAGTAGAAATAATGCGATTTTTTTATATTCATTATTTATCATGCTGAGTGACATGGTGAAAATTGTTCATGTTTGTTTTAGAGAATTCCTCATGTCCTTGGAGAATCACACTTCCTGTTTCATGCAGAATCGCGGAACCTAATATAAAATTATCTACATGAGTACAACATTTTTAACATTGTTCTTAAAACAAAAGAATAATATTTTTTAGAATAATATTTCGATCAGAATAAAATTTTTATGACATTTCCTTATAATAATGGATTCATATATATTCAACTTGATATATATTTGGTAATTTTTATATTATTATTTCTCATATATTTGGTAATTTTATTTTTTAAACTATCATAAAGTCAATTAAAAAATGTCTATTACTTTTATTGCATTATATACTAAAAGTAAAAGAATAAAATTCTAAAGACACTATTTAATTGCGTCTCGCTAAACCTTACGTATTAAAATTTATAGATTTTTCCTATTATTTGGGTCTGAAGACATTATGCCCATTTGTTCATGGCATTTGAAAATAAAATATTTTATATAAGAAAAAAGTTAAAGTTTTTTTGTTGAATTTATCCTTATTACTAATATAATTTTTAAATTACACGGCATTAATTTTTATTCATAAGAAAGGAATATTATAGCTTGTGTTTCATCGCTATAAATGTAACTTATTTCTTAAAAGTTTGCATTAAATGTGTTTTGTCATTCCAAATATTTAGAATTAGCTAAAAACAGATCGGAAATGTTTGCATTGTCCAGTCATTATTGAAAATAATTTTTCGCCCACATTTCCAATTTTGTCAACACAATAAAGTACCCAGAAGTATAAGATGAAAGAATAAAAAGATGAGACCAAAATAACATTCTGTATACTCCTACAAGAAGCAAAAATACACACAAAATGCTTTTACCTTACTTCAATGCTAAGAAACTTTCGTTTCTTATTACATAATTTCCCCCAAAGAATCATATTGACAGGTATGTATTGAACAATATAATTTTATTCTTTCTTTAGAAAGTTTCTTTAAAAAGATCTTTTAAAAAGTTACAACTTTTCTTCAGGTATATAAATAATATATATTTTATATTTTAGTTTTAGAATTAAAACTGAATGGGCATAAAAATGTGTTTTAACCTTAAGATTAAAGAAGAGTTGTTCATTTTTTATCGTAATTAAATTTTCCCACTTTATTACAAATTCTACTCATTCATTTTTTTACTAGCTTTATGGATCGAGAAAATTTTAAATAATTTTGTATGAAGACTTTTAAGTATTCAATTTTTTATCTAGATTAATTGAAAATATACGAGATTTCTCTATTAATATTTATTTGTTTATAAAGAACTGTTATCTAAAAGCATGAGCGGCATGGAATTCTTAGTGGGATGTATGAATACTTTACGGATTTCTATTGTATAGAATTTAAATGTGGGCTATCTTTAATTTGAAATATGTTACATGACAGAATGCAAAAGATAATGTTTACTGAAATATCAGCTTTTGAAGAGCATATCGATAAATAAATTTAATTAGTTATTTTTGATGAACTAATTGGTAATTATGGTTGGGATTTTAATGAGCAATTAGTTTCGATCAATAAATTAAGTTAATTGATTGTTAAGTTGAAGTACAGCCTAGAGACATAATGTTGAAATAGTAATAATGGAAAACCTGAAATTTGGAAAGGTGCAGAAATGAAGAGCCAAATGAAAGATGAGATCTCTTAATCACAAATCTTTCTTCATCTCATCTTCTCTAAACCTGGTAAAACATCTAAGAGAGTCGAAAGTTGTACTATTCCCTAAAGACTCTTATAAAAGGCTTATCAATCGAAATATATTAAAAGTGTAGTGCATTAATATTTATACCATGTCGCTTGCTAACAATTTTGGATGGGAAAGGGATGATTTTCTGGCAAATGTATTTCAAATGTTAACATACATTTCTAATTCTGAAAAATTATTAAATTTTATATGCTGATTATTTGTACTACAAATGCTTACAATTATAACGAATATAATTTTCTTTGCATTTTATCAACAAAAAAAACAATACTTCGGGCAATGAATTTGATCATGTAATCTAAAAAGCTCTACCTCTATATTTATTTGGCTACAGTACAAATTATAAATAATAATTTGGTGTCTTAATAATGTTTGGAATTTAAAATATTTCCAAACTTCTAACAGAATAACAACATACATTTTAATTTTATTCTGAACGGTAGCTTCTAATGGTTGCTGTTATACACGTCATTCACGGTTCACCGGCATTTATTACATGATTATAACTTCTTTTTTTGTGCGCTTCTGTTTAAAGAGAGAAACAGTCATTTTAAATTAATTTAAATCTTAAATTTCTATATATTTATGTGCAATCGTAGCTATGACTTAAAAGGAAGCTTGAATGCATTTATTTTACTCTATATCTACATAATGATATTTTAATGCTTCCGTATTCTTCTTCAATGCCCATTATATTCAACTTCTGTATTAGCATGTAATATTGAATTTGAGTGGCATTCCTTCAAAAGAATATATTTTGATTCAATTCAAGTAAGGTTTGATATGGTGATCTTATTTTGTAGCTTTAAAGTATTTCCAATATATTTATTAGATGCTTTAAAAAAATCTCTTATTATTTCTCATATAAAAATCAAAGACAGGGTATAATTGCTAACAAATTTAATGGTTTAAAAAATCATACAAATAAACAAATATAATTTTAACTAAGTGATGAGAACATTTTACAAATAGCAAAGAAGTAATTATTATTTAAATTAAATGCACCCATAGGTTAAACTTTATAGCAACTATTTTTTAACTAGCAACTATTTGCAATGCAGTGCATCCAAAATTTTATGAAATTTACTATTTTACAAGGTGAACAGCTAACAGTGTCGAAAAATTAAAATTACGTCTCGAACAACTGCATTTGAATAAAGATATATATTATTTTAGATGTAATTATTTAAAATAGAAATTTGGCATTTTAGCTGTTCGGAATTTTTCGAATGCTTTGATCATCTACGTTATTCAAAATCTGGTACCCCAAACACATAAAAATATCAGCAGAAATATGTGTTTTACTACATATTGGAAAGACGGGAAAAAATCATTTTTGAGTGATGGAATGTAAGGAAAAGCGTACATTCTGATTATAATAAATACAAATATTAACTAAACCAAATGAATGTTGCAAGATCTTGAAATTTTTCAGGGATTAATTTAAAACAACATATACCATCATAAACTAATGTATAGTTCTTAGGATAAACATAATTTCATATTAAAAATTCGAAATGTTGAATTATTTGCCTGCTATTCAAATAAAATTTATTAATTTTGAGATTATGATTCTTATTTTTCATTAGAATTTCTCAAGAAACTCATTTCTCAAAATTAAATATGATGATATAAAAATTACCACAATTTCTCATTCTATATTATACACGAGTTTCTCCCTTTCCCTGATTTGCTCAAATGATTTTAAAAAAATAATTCTTTACTGAATTATGGCAAATAAAAGAAAAAAGTAATTATTAAAATTCTTTGAACTAAATGTTTTATAAAAATATAATTTCAAAAATGTCTGATTATTTTTTGTAATTTCTGAACTGAATGCTTGATACAACTATAATTTCAAGAATTCTAAGTTCTGAATTCAACTATACAGAATTTCAAAATGTTTTGCATTAATTTTGAATACATTTCTTAAATTCAGATAAAATATATATTTCCAGTGCAGTGCGACTACAATGTACAGGAAAATTCAAGAATTTGATATTTAAAAAAATAATAATGATATTTCAATTTAAGCGAGGGAAAAAAATAAATGCTAGTTGTGCTAAATAGGATAAAATTAAAAATAGACAAAAGAAGCATTTCCCATTAAAATTTGCTAGAAACCTTCCTTGCGAATAATTTTTTTCTCGAATCTGTAATAATCATATATTATTAATGAAAGGCATGCAACCTTTTTTCAGATGTTGTAAAGAAATGAACCTGATTTTATAAATCATTTTTATCAGATGCAACACTTTGATAAAATACTAGGGAGAGGTATGTTACTTTTATAAAAAAAAGTTTTCTCGCCCGATGGAACACTTTACTTGCTTATCAGAGAAGAAAAGTATTCAAGAATGCCTTAAGTGTTTTTTGAGCTTTCAGACACTTATGTGATTACCCTCAAATTTTCTCTCAACATCAAGAACCGTTCATATATTTCTATAAAGTGTGTTTTTGATAATGAAGTGTTTTTTAACTAAAATAATAGTTATTAAGTTGCACTACTTTGATTCTATTTTCTCACCTAGAAATATATATGAATTACCTAATACATTAACATTTGTAGCTTAAATGATTAATCTTAATATTTAATTTCAAGAAATAGTATTAGACTTCTTCTCAATATTGACATTACAATTTTAAGAAATACAGATATTTTATTCTTTATATATCTATTATAAATAAAATTTTCAAAAAGACATTTTTATATTAAAAGAGTTTTCAATAATTTATTTCTTTAATAAAGGAAGATTCATTAAGAACTTTAACTTTATTAAGTTAGTATATTACTTGTTATTGTCAAAACAATGCTATTTTGGAATTTAAATGACTTCTAGGTGTGAATAGTTAATGTTGATTTCCATTCAGGATATAAATAAAAAAAATATTTAAATGAAATTGATGCATTTGAGTGAAAGAAGACATAAAAAATATGAACTAATACGTTAAAAGGGAAATTCAGGATAATTGTTTCTATAATTAATTTCGATTTTGAAAAAAAATTAAATGAGTTCCTGTACTCTTAAAACGATACAAAAAGTTTATAATGAGTTTTTCATTTTGATTCCAGCTTAACTGGAAGTAGACGCTGTTCTTTTATAAACAGTATTAAGGAAGAATCAGAAGATAAATCCTTAAGAATTTTTTTTCATTTTTAAGTATCTTATTTTTTGATGCCGACAACAAAAGAAACTCTTGTACTTAAAAATCTATCGCCTGAAGTGAAAAGAAGTCTAGTAGTAGATATATCTAGATTTGGATTGAGAATCTTTATTAGTTTCCAAAAGTTTTACAACACAATAAAAATTTTATTGAATTGCTACAAAAATGAGATTTTGAAGTTATCACCTCTGCACATTTATGCTTAACAATAAAATGCAATATCGCCTGTTTCCGAGAAGATATAAAAGTTTTACCTCTATTAAGTTTTAATGAATTCTGAATTATGTTTCTTAAATTTAACATATAAAAACTTGTGTTTTTTTTTGTTAAAGTATTAAATTAGTTAAAACAATATTAACCGAGTTTTATTTCATATATTTTTTAAATATTATAACGAGTAAAAATTGTCAGTAAAAACTTTTCATATAATAGTCCATAAAGTAAATTGAAGACTGGTATTTCATCCCTTATTATTAAATTGACTATATTTCGAATAAAATGATTTTAGTTGAATTATCAACTACATTTTATTATTTATTTCAAAAGATACTTCAGTTTAGAAAATATCCCCGAAAGAATGTTTGCTGTAAATCTGGCATTATTCTTACATTTGTAAGCATCAAACGGCATCAAAGTTACATTAAAATAAATAAATTAATTGCATGATATATTAAATACAAGCTTAAAAAAAGTCAAGAATTTTCTTTTGAAATCATCATCCTTAAATAATTATGTCGAGAAAGTATTTAAATCATTTTTTAAAATCTTAATCTGGAGAAATCCTTACAGATTTACGTATGGATTGATAACATATTTTAAAATAGTACTGGTCTTAGATTGTGCGTGGAAAACAGAAATAATGCTTTAGAGAGGGTGTTACATAAACTAAATATTAATTTATAATCAATATTAAGTCATAAATTTCTTTTGGAAGATCAGCAATAAAAATATTTTGAACAATCAGAGATGTGTGACATAAAGAAACTTTCTCAATTTATAAAATATATCAATATAGAATACATAAAACTTCTCGATAAGAAAAACTGAAACGTTTTCAATACATAAAAATTAGCCCTTCTCAATATGGAAAAATTCACAGTATATAAGAAAGAGAACCCAGTCAGTATATAAATATTCATAGTTTAACAACGGTTTAAAAACCAAGAATAAATTATTTGCATTAACAATGAAGTAGTTTTGTATTTCATTCCAACAGTGAAAAGAGTTGAAAATATATTTAAATATATATTTATTAAATTAAGACAGAAATTTGTGACAATTCCTTGAATTTTCGGTTGGTTAAAAATCAGTTTTAGAAATAGCTTCAGATTCATATGTGCAGGTCTGAACTGTGGATTTTGTATTCAGCCTAAACACAAACATGGTATTTATTATTTTCCAAAATGAATATTCAAAACTTAAAAGAACTTTCCAGATTGGCCATGATAATCAGAAAATTTCATGAAGAGGAATATTCATGTGCAGGTCATTTATGGTGAAAAAATAAACAAATAAAAATAATAAAGAGAAACACAGAACCTCTGTCTAAATATTGGCGAAAGTTAAATTTTCATGCAATTTAATAAGTAATGGCATGCAATTGGATTTTGGAGTAATAATCGAAAGTCCATTTTGTTATCAAGCAAGTGCAGATTGTTATTACGGTAGTTTTTACTATTCCAACGCTTTTGAAAGATTCTCCTTTTCTTCAGATTAAAATTGCATTGCAATTGGATTTTGGAGTAATAATCGAAAGTTCATTGTAATATCAAGCAAGTGCAGATTGTTATTACAGGAGTTTTTATCTATTCCAACGCTTTTGCAATATTCTCCTATTCTTC
>JAPMOR010091640.1:462110-493842 GCA_026543865.1 Argiope aurantia | reverse complement strand
AAACGGATGAACGAATTGCAAGAAAATTTGGTATATAGACTATACCCGCAATGCGGTCACGGAATTTCGAAAAAAAGTTTTAGTTCCAAAATGTCCAACACAGGACGCCTTTTCAGGAAAAAAAAATTAAATTAAACACAATAAACGTCCAATACGGAAAACAGAAACAATATTAACAATCCAGAACAAGAATTATGATAATTAAAATGTAAAACTGAGAAAAATTCTAGGAGGAATAAAAAAAAAAAAAAAAAAAGACCGAAATTTGCATGATTGCGAAGAGGAAGCTTTATAAAAAACACTTTAGGGTGAGAAACATTTGCAGTCGTTGTCATGTTTTAAGTCGATGTTTCCGCCTTTAATGATGGCTATATCTTGTAACGACGCTGTTGCAGCGTTGAATGATTTAAAGAACTCCATAATGCTTCATGTGCGATTAATTAATCAGTTACGATCTACAGTTGAACACACTGTCCATCGACTTGAAATTTTGCAGGTGAATGAGGGTGGTCACATGCAGTACCTTTCCCTACATCATCCTGGACACGATTAACAACTGCTCCTCTTGTGCAATTTCGTCCTAATCTGTTCTTGTTTCAGCACACTGAACTGTTTTACTCAAATAACTTACTGTTATTTTTTCCTAATATTTAATTAATATGGTTCGATGACAAGATGATCATAAACTAGGCAATAAATGTAAATATGGTTTCTGCATTCCCTTTTAATCGTTTATAGTATTAAAATGAATGTTTTTCCTGAAAAGTCGCCCTCAGATGGGTATTTTGGAACTACACTTTTTTCTCGAAATTCCGTGAGCGCATCTCGTTTATAGTCTCTAAACCAAATTTCTTTGCAATCCGTTCATCCGTGTTCGTTGTGTGACGCTGTTTACAGGGGATGCTTAATTATTACACACACACACACACACACACACACACACACACACACACACACACACACACACACACACACACACACATACACATACACACATATATATATATATATATATATATATATATAAACGAGTTTAGAAAGTAATTTAATTATTTTGTGAATAAATAAAATTAAACTATCTTTTTTTCTCTAATCTCTTAAAATATAAATTTAATTCAAGCATGAAAACCTGAAGCTGAATTTAATTATTTTTCTCAAAAAATTAAAAGCTTATCCAGAAATGAAATGTTGATTTCAAAAATATCTGATCCGAAAACAGAAAGAAATATTAATTATTATAGAAAATTCCTTTTCTCTTCTTTTTTCTCCCTTTTCTATTTTATATACTTCACTATATACTCTTTTTTAGATAAATAAATCAACATTATATTAATCTTCATGGCAATTTTTCCTCCAAACTTTGTTAATCCAAAATCGATAATGAAATTAAAATGTAATGCTTTTGCATTACATTTTTAATGGTACTGCATTATATTTTTATTTATTATTTGATAACATTTGCTTGCATATTTCTTTTCTTTTAAGAAACAATTATTTCATCATAAATTACAATGTTTTTATGTTGGCTATGATTCATATTATCATGGCTGGAACATCCTAAATATACATATTGGCTTGGGATATTATAGTTTTTTAATATCCTGGTTATGAAAATAATATATGAATTTTAGTTAACGAATGTTTTTTTCTTATTAGGATGGATATATATCACTGTCTCGTATATTAATAAAAGATACAACGTGCATGTATGTGTATGCATAGATATAAATATGGCAAAAATGTGCTTTGGTTGATGCGAATGTGCAGTTTGTATCTATTTTTATCAAAATTTAATTAATTAAAATTAATAGTTTGAAGGCTTTCCGCGAAAACGCTCCTTTAATTTACTTCACTCTTATATATTTTATCAATAATGAATTTTAAGTAATTTTGTGAAATATGTGAAATACGTAATAATTTACCCGTTTTAAAACACACATATTAACTAGGAAAGAAAATATATATATATATAATTTCCAAGAATCGATTATTCATAAGTAACGCTACAATATTTCCATACATAGCAGTATTTTTTAAATATTTTTGTTTTTATAGTAAGAACTTGTTCATTTTCAAAAATCATGTTTGATTCTGTATTTCATTCAATTTTTAGTTTAATTGCTTTTTAGTAGGAAAGATATTAACATATGCATTTTAAAATTTATGGAAAGATAGCGACCACTTTCATCAAACACTATATAAATATTTTGATATTTATGGTACAAACGGGTCCGTATTTTTGCATAATATTTATTTTGGAATTGCATTACATAGAAAGAAGGAAGGTACTCTAAAGTACTTAAGAATATTTTTGTTAAATATTTTATTTCTTATGAAATAATATACTTGGTTATAATGAAATTCTATTATAATCAAGATTAGAGTTTTTAGATTAGAATTATAATCAAAAAATATTAATTTAGAATCTATGAACATTTTGGTGGAATTGTTTTAAACAGATTTATATTTGTACTTCTTATTAAGTAATAGGATTATTTTTTGGCTATCGATCTGAATAGATAGTAAAGGCTATTTCTTCTTAAACCACAAAATTGCATTCTATTTCTTATGATATGGTTGTAAATGCAATTGAGAAAACAAGCACTTTGCTTTTCAGGTAATCCAATATTATGAAAAGAATGAAAACATGTCCGGCTTTTGCCAGCTTTATATTTTATGTTTAAAAATAGTATTAGATCTTTCTCTATTAATACTTTCCCGCTTTTCTTGATTGTAAATGTGAAGATATCAAAAAGTCGCACCTAAAAATATTATATAAAAAGTCTTTCAAGAGAGCCCACTTGCATTTTCTCCCCGGTTCCATTCCCATGAAATTGCTCCGTTTTATTCCAGTTTTATCCTTCTCAATTGAATAGCGAATAATTTAATAAACCGAAAACTTTTCTTTTCTTCACTCTTCAGGATATCACTCTTTTTCTTCTTATAATGATAACAATCGAATCTTTTGATTAGCAAGCATATTTGATATTCTGTGAGTTATTGATTTAATCGACTGTTCAACTAAAATTTTATTGTTTTTTTTATCTGATTGTAAATTATTTATTCAATATCATAATAATTAATTGCAGTAACGTGATGACTTTTTTTTACAATTATAGAAATACATTTTTGAATGAAACTTGTTGTTTGAAGTATTTTACGCATTTGCGAGTTCCAAAAAGGAATTTTTTTTAGCCATTCTGAAGTTTTCCTCTAGATGAGTCCCTTATCATCTAATCACGGTAGAAGAAATTAATTTGTTTCTGATATAAAATTCTAAAACTTATATCATTCAGAAGTTTTTTATAGTTATAATAAATTCAATTAATTGCTTATTCACTGCTCAATTTTAAAAAAAAATCTTCAGAATACTATTGGTTATGGTTCTAAGAGATTTGAAGATGACGGAAATTTATTGAGAACGGTAAAAATTTCTAAAATTTTATGTTGAATATGAATGATGTATTGGATATTGAAAATTATTGGAAAGAGCAAGAGATATTTGATTTTGTTAATCCGTTGTCATGGTGAGGATGGTGTGAATTTATTGGAAATAATAAAGGGATTTTAATTTTATCTAAGCTTTAGATGAAACATTTCGTATCTTCTACCCATCCACTACATTTAACTTCAATGTGACATAAATTTGTTGTCCATGGAATTTGCAGCACATGCTCTGCTTTAATATGACACAAATACATCTTTAAAGCAATCAAAAAGCATATATGTTTAAAAGATGATGCTCAGTTGTGCAATATACATTTTGTCAGAAGGCACTGTTTATTAAAATCATTAAAATATATACATGTTTTATATTTATAAAAAGAAAATCTTTATATATATATATTTTAAAATAAAAGGTGTCCTTCTATCGTCTTTCAATTATTTTATAAAATAATTTCATTAATCTCAACAACTAAATGTTTTTAAATTATTATTACAAAACAGAAATAACAGTAATAATAAAAAAGACTGCATATATAATTAAACGACAAATATGTATATAAATAATACAAAAATTAACAGATTGAAAATTAAGAATTATTTAAATGAAATAGTTACTATATTTTTCATATTATGAATGAATATTGTAATGTCTTAAAAATTATTAAATAATTATCAAAGCAATAATTAATTTTTCCTAATTTTCATTTATTTACTTTAGAGAATAATCTCACTTAAATAAAGTAATTTGGTCCAATCAGATTCCCATATATGTATTTGATAAAAATTATAAGAATTTATTTTTTATAGAATTTTTTATAGAACTGAATTCTTTTTTTGAAAAAGCTACTTTTTATAGGAAAAAAATCTTATTAATATCCAAAGTATTTTTTATGAGTCATGAAATTTTTATCTGAAACTTTTTTACTGTAATCATTTTCTTCATTTTTCTTAATTTAATGATGGTTCTAATGATAACATTTCTTTGCTTTGTTCATTGTTTATCTTATTTTACTTTGTTTAAGTTTAGATTTTCTGTCAAAAAAAAATATGTTTTAGTACTTGTTAACGATTTTTTTAGAAATTACTGGAATTGTTTATGTTCGTTCAAAATTTACCTGTTGAAGAAATTACTTGAGGAACACATTACTTTCATTGTTTTTCAAAAATTATTTAATGTATTAATAAGTATAAATAGAGTCCTGAGAGCCATTGCGCCAGTTAGAATTCTTAGAATTTCGATGGCATTCTTTATGGGGACATCTTACGACAGAACTCGCAAGCCAATGTCATTAACTCAATTTCCATCATTTGGATCTCAAATGGAAGCTCATGACCCCTAGATATATCATCAAGACTAGCTCTTCCTTCTGTTTGCTCCAATATTGAAAGAAATAAAGAAAACAAAAATTTACTAAACATTTCTCAGAGACGAAATACTGTGGCAGAATTTGTCAGCTTTAAACACTGCGCAGACTATAAAAAATGTACTTTATATAAATTCCTATGGCCCTTTTATACTTCAAAAATAATTGTATGCTCATATTCTTTTACATTTGGAAGATTTTAGAAAATACAATTTTGGCGCAGCCATCAGCTTATAGAATTTTAATGATTTCTCCAAATTTTCTGCACCGATTTGCCGATTTCGCCTCTTTGAAACCTACCTATCAAATCAAAATTTTCTATCAGTATTATGCAACCTTTAATTAATCTGTTCTGATGTTACCTGTTCGTTTATTACATTTCTGTTGGGATTATATGTAGTTAATCAAAGGTGGTTTACACAACTAAATTAATCTTATTATCTATGCACCATCGACCACTATATTAATGGAATTAATATAATCCAGTCGACGAAATTTGCTGAAACATTTCTTATCCATATAAAAAAAATACTACCATTTTTTCATATCCTCAAGAACAGTAGAGCTATGAAATTGTCACACTGAAGAAGTAAAATGCTAATAATGGATTCTCAATTAGATTCTCTCTAGAAAAGCGCAAGCATATAAGTATGTAATCAGGAAAAGCTCTTTCGTAAAACACAAGGAGTAGATTTCAAAGAACCTAGAACCCTGAGATATTCTATTGTTCTAAAAAGCCCACTGAAATATTATGGCTGTAACATTTTAGCTTATAATTAATTCAATTAATGTAGAAATTTCAAGAAATCGATAATGGTTTATGAGTTTATGAACTCCATCTAAGTTTTATTTTGCAGTATCTGTTGAAAATGGATACGGAAGACACGATAATCTTTGACGGCAAATCGAGGAGTTATGAGATTTCTCATAATAAAAAAAATTGAAAAAATTGGCACTTTAGATACTTTATTTAGTCATTGTTACTAACAGAATTTTCTCAATAGAGAATGAGAACTAAATACCTTTGAAATGTCTCTCAGAAACGGGTAGTTGTTATGAGCAGAGCATTACCTTGATATGAAATTCATGTATGTAGCATTCATTTTAATACTCAATAAAAAATCAGTATTTGTGTCTGATAAAAGGGTTTTTGATTTAACTAATTATTTTAAAAACATATATAGTGTGAGAAAAGCTGGTTACTGAAAGTACCTAGTTGAATTTTTGAATTTTATGCTTCAAAATTTTGAGAAGTGACCAAATTAATTCTTAGCATACATGTTCAAATATAACATTTACGTGATTCAAATTGTCACACAGTTTTGTGTATTATATGATTACTTTATAAAAATAACAATAATGTAAATTATAATTAATAGCTTAAATATTTGGAAGCAATTGAAAATTTTAAATCATACTATATGATAAGGTAGAAGGAAGTATATAGTGTTAAATATTTTAACACATTTCGTGCAAACATTCACAGTTGAAGGGATGATGTGTTATTTATCGCTGACTGTAAAAAGTTTCAAAAGTCATTTTCTTCATGTTTCAAGGAATAGCATTAATAAAAAAGTGCATAAAGATATTTATGCTTTCGATTTCATCTTTCTACTGAAAACTTTTGTAATAATTTTTTTAATGATTTCATGAACTTGACTTTGATATGCTTGAATTTTGAAATATGTCCTATATTTCTCTGCATAGAGTGAAATTGATTATTGAGTTTAATTTTTATCTAATAAATTGCAAATGGGGGAGAGTTCTTTAAGAACAGAATGATTCAAATGGCAGAGAGCGATCTTCTTTAATCTCAAAATCTTTGATTAAAATTTAGAAAATCAATTTTCATATATACAATATATTACACTATTTTTATTAAACATATTTATTGACATATTAATTCGATTCCTTTTTATGAATACCTATTGCATTTTATCTTTACAGATAATTATTTATTATGTGTTGAAATTAAATGTAATGTTTAATCTAAAGATACTAGTTTGATAAAAGGCATTATACATAAAAGGTGACATTGATAAAAAATTTTCCAAAAATTCTATTTATTAACTACTAGCCGCCTTTGGCGACCAGCCGGTTCGCCAGTGTTACCGCTCGCTACAATTTTCAATTAAATATTTTAAGTAACTGGTCTCTTAAAGGATTCTCAAACAAAACATTTTTAATCTTCAAACTTTGATAGTCAAACCAAACTTATATTGTTTAGATCGTTTCGTTCAATTTACTATATATATTTTGCTAATTTGTTGCCATTTCCGGTAAAACTTCAACTTTAATTAAAAATGTAAATGACGAAATTGCAATTAATATTAAGATATTTTTTAATAAAACCAAGCGCTTTATTTTATTTATCATCTTTATTGTTATTTATTAATTATTATTATTATTGAATATGAGTATTGCAAACAGAATTGCTCGGTATTTAAGTCTTATGTTAACTACAAAATATTTTTCATAGTTTATGTAATATCTCAAACAATAATTCAACAAAAATTTTTGAGATTCAGTATAAAATTCAGTTTTTAGTTTTGCTTTCAAAAGGATTGAAATGAAATCAATAATAATATTTTGTTCCTGTTTATAAATATATTTCAAAAATTATGAAGTCTCAATTTAATGCAGTAAGGTATCATATTCTGATAAATATTCTGGACACACCAAATTTTAAATAAATGAATGAATGTTTCTATTTTCCATGATCAACTAAGACTTATTTATGAAGTTTGAAATGTTACAAATTTAGAAAAACTCACCATTTTCATAGTGATATTCAAATCTGCATAAATCAGTCAGTTTAAGTGATTTGATATTAACTCTTAAAAGTCAGTGATTTAGTTGATTGAAAATTAGCTCTATGACCATCATAAAATCTGTGCTTTCTCTTGTGGTGTATGCATTCTCCTTAATATCCGATCGAATAAAACATCACATACAAAAGTACTACATAGAAAAAACACATCAAAAGTAAACATAACATTTCAATAGTTGCCAAAAACAAAAGAGAGAAAAATGCAATTAATAAGCTGACGATATTTAGAAAAGTACAGATATTTAGACTGGAAAAAGAAATTATCTGAAATTAAAAACACGCGCAGACGATATTTACAAAAGTAAAAATATTCAAGCCTGAAAAGGAAAATATATGAGTTATTCCATCAATAAATGCCATAAGTTTGTTTACATCTTCATTATTTTATGAGTCATTAAATATCAAAATGGATCCGGGACTGAATAAACACCCTGTATAGAGAGTGTAAAAGATCATAAAATAATTTTTCTTGAATTTATTTTTCAGAAAAAATAATATTTCATATTTGTTTCATTTCCTACAAACGCGTGCCAAAAATTATATTTTTGCAGATTTCATTTCCAAAAAGATTTAATTTATTTTCAGTTAGAGCTTTAATCACTGTGATGGCAACACTTTGAAAAAAGCTATTTTTTTCTCAGGAATGCGAAACGTGCTTAATCCTCATTTTTATTTTTGACGAAAAAAATTATTGAAAAACATAGTTAAAATATTTATTTAAAAATTCATTAAAAATAGAAATTTAATTTTAAGATTAAAGCAGTAGTATCATTTAAAAGATAAATTTTTGATCTTTAACTTCATGTAAAAATCTTTTTTGTGCGGTAATATTTTCGGCAGTTATAGCAGAAACACGTCAAAATTTCACTTAATTTTTAAATAAATAAAATTCTAGTTAAAAATTCGAAACAATAACCCCCAGGTGCACATTCCCGGCCTCCAAGGTATACACGTGCCAAATTTGGTAGCTGTAGGTTGAATGGTCTGGTCTGTAGAGCGCCAACACACACACACACACACATTGAGCTTTATTATAAGTATAGATAATACATAAATGCAATTTTCCATTATAGACATGAATCGTTTGCTTTTCACATTAAAATTTTAGGATTAGAAATTATGAACGTAATATATGTTACTTCGTTAATCTGAAGTTTTATCTGTTTTTGAAACTTTATTATTTTTATAATTAAATTAATACAAAACTTTGTTAACTAAATTTTCTTCTTTCTAATTGTTACTTGAATGCTGTTTTGAAGTCACTATTTTCTATAGATTTATTCCAGCTGCTTATAACGAATTGCTCCATGCATATACATACAAAAGTACAAACACACATTATGCCATTTTGCACCAATATTATCCTGAAAGGAAATAACGATTCATTAGACAAATTATTCAGACTATTTATATACAAAATTATTTTAGAAACTTTAATGGATGTTGATTTTTGGCTAAGGAAAAATCAGTAAAAGTATGTTTTAGGAATGTACTAATAAAAAAAAACAATAATGCAAATCGTTGTATTAATATACTTATAACTTTAAATTTCTTTTATTCTTTTTACAAAATGAAAGGATTATGTATTCGCAAGAATCTCCAATTATTATACAATTAAACTTTACATCCAAAAAAAAACAACAGAATTTGAAATATATATATGTATTCTCAAACCACAAATTGTGGTGAGTTATTATACGCTAAAAAATTCTGAATATTTATTTCTTTGAAACATAAGTGAGCATTAGATATAAAGCAATAAAATAGGCGAGTAAAGGTTGTTTGAACGTGTTAAAATTATTGATACATAATTAATATTTTAGAATACTTTTGAAAATATCTCAGAAATTCCCATTATGAATGCATTTTTAATATGAGAAGTCAATAAAATCGGAAGGCAATATTTTTGGAAGAATTTTCAAGAAATGAGCTTGAATTTTTAATAGCTTTTACTTGCCAGTATTAAAGGTTGATTAGACAGCAAGGGCAGGAAGTGCTGCTTCGTGGAATATTTAAAACTATTTCCTGCTTTGAAGATCGGATTTGCACGTTTACACTATAAACTAGAATACCAAATATTTTTAGGTATCATGGCGTAACATGAAATTTTCAAATTCTTGGTCCATCATTTTCAAAAATTCTTGAACTTTTACGCATCGTGTAAGTGCCATAATTATGTTCCTTTTATTACCAAGAATTTCATTAAAGTATCTAAGATGTTTCCATAAAGGAGCACAGCACTTTAAAAGAAAAACAAAATTAATAAAAGGAAATGACGGTTATAAGCTTGAAAATGTATACACAAAGTGGATTTAAGTTGCTCTCTGATTTTCAGAATGAAAAAAAAAATAATGTCTAAGCAAATATTTAGATGATATAAATGAACATTTAGCATACTAAATTAACCTGTGCATTATTTTTAAACGATTATTAACATTTTATTTCAAAAGGGAATTAAGACTTATGTAATTTAATCGAATGAACATAAAACAGCAACATTTACAATAAGCTTTTTTTTCGTTCCTGAATTAGAACAGGATATTTCTTGCTGTTCTGTTCTTATTTACAGTATAAATACAATTTTTGGGTTCATTCAATACTATCTTTAAGAAATTATGTTCTCTCTTTTTTCAGAAAAAAAATATTTTGAGTGAAATAAAAATCTTCAATAGATATTTAATTTCTTTAGTTTTTCCTTAATTTTCCTTTTATACGTGATATAATTGAAATGTGATACTGTAAATGCCTAAGCATAAAGTTTACGTATCTAAAATAAGATAAAAACAATGCAATAGAGCAATTGTTTAAAATTCTATCTTATTTATATCTTAAATTTAGACAATATATGCTACATGAAAATTCCATATATTCTTTATATAATGTTTTCACAATTTATATTCAAAAATATTAATCATTATCAATTAAGAGTAGAAATTGTTGAAAAATCATTTTGCTTCTTATCAGCACTTTTTTTATCAATTTATTTCCAATCAATTTGAGGTTTATTAATATCGAGAAAATAAATACACTGAAACAAAACTACTAATACACTATTATAAAATGCAATATTAAGCTAACGATTCCTTTTCCTTTCAAAGTTTCATCCAAAATCCTATTACCAGTATTGTAATCAATTACCATATATTTTTTTGATGTATCTTACTAATTGATCTAATAAGATGAATTGTGTCCAAAATAATGATGTTATTATAGCAACTTTGCTTGATCCTGGGTATTTTCTTTAAAATGCAATTTGAAACAATTACATTATTTGTAAAGTTACAACTTGGGCTATGTATCTATTTGTTTGCTATTTGATCAAGGCTCTCTGAACTAATTTTTTTATAGCATCAAGCATAGCAATATTTCATTTTGCATGAAGCTGACATAGTTTGTAGAAAGTGAAATCACTACATATCCCTTAATATTTATTAAGTGTATATCTTGTATCACATATAAGTCGAATTGTTTTTATTTTGTTTCAACCGGGGTCTTACCCAGTATAAATGTCTGCCTTTTGATCTATTGAAGTTTTGCTATTATATACATTTACTATTTTAAATCCATATATTGATAATTTATTGTGCATGTACTTTTTATCAATGGCGCAAAGAATAAATGCCCTTCGGTTGAAACATTTTCATATAGTTGTCAGGAATATTTTTGTCATTTTTTTTTCCTATAGAAGAAAGTTTATCTCTGTGACATTTATGTTGACGAATTAATTTATAATTCAAACAAATTTTTTAGGAAGATCAATTTTTTTCTAAGAATTATTATATTTCTAGTTTAATTATTAGTATATAGTGTACGATTTTAAGTGCGACAAAAAAAAGTGTTAGGTCAACTACCTGAACTATATATTCATATTTAAAAAAAAATCCAGAAATCGAATAAATAAAAGAAAATTTATTTCATAGAAATAGTTTATCATCCACACTAACAGAATCATTAAGTTTCTGTAAAATAAATCCATATCATCGTTTTTCATAAGATTTGTTCAGTTAAAATCAAAAAGACTTAAAAAGGATACCAAGATTAAACAAACGAAAATGGCAAAAGTTCTCAAGGTTATTTATTTTCATTTTTGTCACCAATTGACATTAGACACTTTTATGGACGTTCAAAGTAATTCCATCTTGGAAAATATCACTTCTCTTCAGCAACATCTGCCAGATTTATCAGTTTTATTGAAATAAAGTAAGCAGATTATATAAACAAAGAAATGGGCATATTTATTTTAAATACAAACCAGACTGCAAGATCTATTTCCACTAATTTTCACATTTTTACAATCATTGCCAACTAGAGATTTAGCTTAGTATGTAGTCTAATGGCGGTGATTTAGAATTTGAATCAGAAGCATGTTCAGTATAAAATGTAAATTTTTAAATTAATCACATAAAATAAAATTCATAGTTTGAATTTTTTTTGAGAAAAATGTTTTGTTTTGTAACTTTACTATAAATGATGTAACCATTTTTTTAAAACATATTTTCTGATTGTAGTCGAAATCATAATAAACATAATAATTAATAAAAAGAGAAAATCTTTGAGATTTTTTCCCTTTAAATGATTTGTATTGTGCAACAGGAAACATTCTTAGGCATAAATCGATAACTTTGTTTCAAAATTATAAATAATGTAAAATATATACTGCGGTATGAATTGAGAATCCTTATTAGTTAAAAAATATATTATATTCTTCAATAAAAATTATATTTATTCGTTTGGAAACCTGATTCGATTGACCATTCCTCTCTGTTAATAGTTAGTCATTGAAAATAAATGATGATATCAATGAAAAGAATTAAAAATTTTGATTAATGGATTTCAATGATGCCTAATATTTTGTTTTATTAAAATGGTATTAGTTTTTCAAAAATTACTACATATTTTTTTATTCTTAAATAAATGTGTAGGAATCATAGAGCTGCTAGATCTTTTTTGCATTAGATTATTGGCACTATAATTCTTTTCGATTGCTGAGTGTTCAATAAAATCACACTTTTTCCTTCACATTTCATTGGCATTTAAATAAAAAAAGCTAAATTAGAATAATATAGAACTAAAAATTCGTTTTCTTTCTTTGTAAAAATAATTTCTTATCTATCCTTAAAAATTTATGGTAGTTTTATAAGATTTTTTTTTATAAAGTCGATGTTATAAAACGTTATGTAATCTTATAAATTATGTAAAATATGCAACGCATCCCTTGTATTACTTGGGACTCTTTTTAGATATGTGTTAATCTTTAAAACGGTAGGTTTTGCAAATTTTAAATTTCTTATTAAAATTTCACTTTTGTATTAGAAATATTATATCCATTTAAGGTTTTAATTCCTTCGCAGTCTCTACCAATTAAAAAGGAGAATGTTATGAAAAACAAAGATTAATTCTTCAATTTTATATCCTGGAGCTATATAAGCAAATTTGGGCTTTCATGTGATGAACCACAAAACATAATTCCTTAATTTTCGATACAACTTTGTTATTTTTTATTTTATCTATATCTTCTTTTCTAATGCTATTTATTCAATCATTTTCTCAATTTTTAATCGTTGTTTTAATTAACAAAACTTTTGAATTTCTTATTTATGTTTGAGATTTGTATTTTTAATTTTTTTACACACATATTCAGAACTATATGATAAAGAAAAGTTTTATCAGTCCAAATTACAATGTGTATTAGATTTATTTTGCAAAAGAGAAAGGATACATTATTAAAGATTTATAAAATGTGTGCTTAGAATTTAAATATTCTTAACCATATTTTACTACCTATAATCAAATTCCCTTAAGAATTCATTCCCCATTCATTAAAATGTAAAAAAAGGAAATTTATAAATAATTAAATAATGCAAATAAATCATTAAAATGATGGAATACATCCTCCTTCTTTCATAGATTTCCGCAAAATTCACTTCGAAGCATAATATCCAACAAATTGCTTCACATGCATTTCTGCCATCGAATGTATACTTAGCATATTAATTGAAGTTTCCATTATGTCTGACAGGAATATGAAAATGAACGACGACATCCACATTGGCTAATTCTTATTCATTATTTAATGACATATCCTTTGTTTCATTAGAAGGAATGCTAGTATTAAAGATTAACGAGTGTCTGAGGGATATTGTCTATTTATGTGAAAGCATTATTTTACCGCACTCTATACACAACCAAGAAGCAGCGAACCCTTGAGAGCGTTTCAAATAGACTCAATTATGTTCCGTTTGCCTCAGGTGTTAATTCTGTCCTGAATAGCTACGCGTTTCCTCTTAACATTCTGCCGTTGCATTCGAGGTATCGAGATTTACAGACCACATCTCTACTTGCAATTAGCTTGTAAAATGGCTCCGATGAATCTGCTGCAGCATTAAAGTTGAAATGAAATTCGTACCTGGGAGAATATTTTAACGATATTTTCTATTCCCATTTGTGGCATTTGTGATAATGTTGCTGAAGGTTAAGCGAAGATAGATACCAAAGTATCCTTTTAGACTGCAAAGGAAATGTGTAACTTTTGCAGAAATACGAATTATGTTAATATTTATGGATTCATAAAAATCCTTCGTTTTTAAAATTTAATCGCATCTCTAAGGATATCAGAAAGGAAGGATAACTATTTTACCTTAAAGAATTCTATCTGTTGAAAACTTAAATTTTTGAGATTGCTTTGAAAAATATTTTATTTTAAGAAAAATAAATATGTATAAGTAAGAACATTTGGGAATTTTTTTAATCTTTCACTAGAATGTAATAATTTCACAACCAATATATTTTTTTAAAAATAAAAAGTACCTGATGTATTGACTGTTCATGATACATACATGCATTTACCAGTCTTATTTATTATGTAATAATATCCTTTACTGCAAGTATAAATAGGGAAATTACTCCATAAATGAATTAAAATAATTATGTAAATCTGTTTAATTTATTTCATGTGATTTATGGATAGTCTTATAATCTCTATAAAATTTTTATATGAAAATACGTTTAATATATTTATGGACATATAAATAACAAGTGAATGCGTTTCACCCAAGCATTCAAATACAGTGAATGATCTGGTAACATCATATAGAAATACCGTTAATATGATCAATTATAAAATAGTCATAACCAGCCCTTATGTTAAAATCCATCTCGTTAATGAAAAATGTGGGTGTTCAATCAATAAACTCGAGAGTTTCAACTGAAGGGTGGTTTCTTAAAGGATTTAAATAATAGTGGTATTTAAAACGTTATATAGTATGGAACTTTAAAAAGAAATTTACAAAAATAATTTCATTATTTTACAAATTTAAACTAAAACATTCATATATTTTTTGTGGAGAATATTTACTTGGAGGTCTTAGAGCATACATAAACGAGAAGAAACTTATAGTCTAATAATTTCTAGAAATGTTGCCTTTTAGAAAGTTTTATCAAAAAATATTTGATACTGGTGTAATTCCTCGATTACAGTCAACTTTTCTCTGCAATGTTGTCTTCCTCTTAGACTTTTACATTCAGATTTGTATTTTAACAATCTTTGTTTATATTTTGCAATTTGTAAATGCTGTTATTTATCTGTTTTCAAACAGCACAATTTTAATTAAGTTTTTTTTTTCTCGTTGAATTTTCCCATTTAAATTTTACTTCTACTGTATTCCAAATTATATCAATGATAATCGATTTATAAATTCGATATATTCGCAAAGAAATTTTGAACAAGAGGAACTAGTTTACTGAAAATTACGTATAAATTCGTAATTACATTTTACTTTGATGCAATAAAAAAATCTTTTGCAAAAAAAAGGGCAAAAAATTATGGAATAATAATATAATAACGAATTTTAAATTTATTCTGTATATGATTAGATATAACCATGAAATTTTTTGTCATAATCAAACTAAAAATATAATTTGAAAGATATATGAAATATTTTAAATTCATTTATTGCTAACTAAATGAAATATACAAAAAATTCTCAAAACAATGTCAGTTATTTTGATAAATCTTATGGCAGAAATTTATTTTCCAGTTATCAAAGGGGAATATATTAGACAAGCTTCTAGAAATAGGAAACTCAGCAGCACCCCCCCCCCCTCCCACAAAAAAATATAGTGTATAACAAGTTTTCTTTATAACACCATTGATCGGAAATAAATGTATGGTTTCACGAAAACATTAACTAATTTTAATTTTTATATTTAAGTGCAAAATAAATTATTTTCTTTTTACTCTATGATTATTCATTTTTGATTTAACTTTGTAGTTTTTAGAATTTTCTTGCCTGAAAAAATATTTACAATCTTCACTTTTCACTTTTTACAATTTATTTTCATTGATTTTATCCATATTTGATGTTCTTAATTTTGACTGGAAAATTTCGGTTGACTGTTAAACGGAAATTAGTAAATATTTATTAGTTTTGTATTCTTCCTGTTTACAATTCGCTGTTTTTTTATTTATTTATGAATGTTGTTTCTTCATTTAGCAAATATATGTTGAATCATGCGGAATTTAAATGATAAAATCGTGACTGATTTCATTTTTTTCGAAATTTGCCAGCGAAAGTTTTTTTTTTTTTTCCAAAATTAAAAGTAATGCGATATTACCATTTTTTTTGAAATTCTCAAATAAAATTTTATGTAGACAATACTAAATAAATATGGATTAACTAAGACAAAAAATATATTTGCTCAATCTTTCGTCCTGTCTTTAAAGGATGATATCCCAAAATTTTAAATTATCTATAATTAATATTTTTTTAAAAAGAAAATTAATGTAAATGAATTATAAGAATTAATATTAGTGCATAGTTAGTTATTTGAACTGAAATCAACAATTATGTAGCTAGAACTGTAAAACAGTAGGCTGCTCTCTATAATGGTTCTTTAAACACTATTAATCTCTTAACAGGGAATTTGAAAGCTGCATTATAGGATTAAGCAATACTTTAAACAATGTACATTCAACACAAATTATTTCCTCAGTCTTCTAGAATAACGGTATCAGTATAATAATACATGTTAATTGACTCCAATTTCAAATTTCCCTAACCAAGTATGAGGGAATTTCTTATTTCTTGTCCAGTCTACTCAGCGGCATTTGTGTCCAGTCTACTCAGCGGCGTAGGCATAATGTTAACAGATACCTATTTACCATTTGTAGAGTAGAAATATATTTATAGGACAGCAATATGTTAAGCTTTAATATTATTACAAAGAAGTGAATATTGTAAAATATTTATTTTTATTAATTATATAATATATTCTATTTAATATTAGTACTTACATCCATTATAACATTTGAAGAAGTTAAAATATTTTTATTTATAAAAGGATATTAATATTGGCATATAACAATTGTACACTCTTTTTATTTAAAGTAGACAGACTTGGCTACCTCACACTTTTTCTAGCACTTTCAGAAGCTACAATGTCAAATCTGTTTTATTATGGCCATCTGGTTTTTAGCATTCCGCATTATTTCCTTCGCATTTCTTTAGACTGAAATCTTTAAGAATATTTTCAGTTTGAAGAAACACCAAAAGTCACTGAGAGCTATATCAGGAAAGTGGGGCGGCTGGTCAAGCACATGTATCTCTCGTTTTGCCAAGAAGTTTTGTCAAAATACAAGAATGCGTGAGCGTGTCATCTTATTGGAGTTTCTGCTTGATTAATGCTCAAAAGTATTTTTCATTTTTACTATAAAGCATGACAAAAATGCATATTTTTGATATCATTAAATCATTCTTTAAAGTTTTATTCTCTGCCGATGGTGGTGTTGTATATATATGAGCGTTATGACAAGCATGATATAAATAGTACTTTCTTTTGATTTTATAAGTCTTTTATGATGGCGAGAAAACAGCCAATCACCCTCTGTAGCCTGTATTCGAACTATTATTTGAAAACATTTGAAAGTTCCATTTAATGTTGAAATTTCGAAAAATGTGTAGAAAATGAGAAGGAAAAATATAAAGTTTTCTTTAATGAAATATCATGTTACTTGATACAAAAATAAATTGTTAGAGTCACGTGACTTGATAAAAAGGATCGTCATGATCAGTGGCTTTGAAAATAGAACACATTTAATAGGTTTTCGATTATAAAAATTGATTTAGAATGAAATTATATCAAGATGGTATGAATCATACTAAACATAAATACATTGTAAATTCCATTTACCAAGAAATATTAATCATTATTTTTAAAGTGTAAAGCCTTAATACATGGGAGGGCATTATGAAGACAGAAATATGAAACTTCAAATAATCTCATTAAAAAAGTGGTTAATTTTATTGTAAGAAAAGATTTTCAAAAATCATAATGAATTCAAAAACAGTAAAATTCTGGTTGTCCGAATCTATTACAATTACAGTTCAAGCAGATAATTGTATTTTAAATAAAGAATTTCTTAAAAATTGTTGTAATGTTTACTTTACAACTCTCTTCAGTTTTCATAATTACTAACATGTCGTTAGAAGCGCTATATTCTCAGTACCACCATATTCGTTGCATACTGGTAAAGTGTTTTTTCTTCGCTAATTACCACTGCTGGAATACTCTCATTTTGATATATTTTTGATTCATTCTTCCAGAGCTATTTCCGGTTTCAAATCCTTTTCTCCCTCCTCAATTCTTTGTACTTTTTCAATAATGGCGATTATCTTACGTCTCTAAAATATCCAGCCTTCCGTTAGTAAAACTTTTATTGTACCAACAGCTTGCTCTATGCTAAGGGGGAAAAAGCAAAAGTCAAATTTATGCTTATATGTAAATCTTGAAAGGTCATTTGTCGGGACAATGTTAAACAAGGCCAATCAAGAAAGATTAATATTTCTGCAATAACTTTAACATCTATTTTCATAGCTAACTGACAGAAACATATTTCATTCTCACGGTAAACGCCATCAGTGTTTAAAATAGCTTATAATTTAAAGCTCTGAGGAACGCTTTAAGTTATGACAGAAATATTATTATTTGTGTTTAAGTAAAATCCTGTTGGGAAACTTGTGATGAATGGATTTTGAACTATCTTAATTCTATACATAATTCCATATAATGTCAATTCTATACTCTCAATAAGATATCTCAGATATTGGTATAAATTTTAAATTTTGGTGTGGATTTATTAAGCATTTTTATACAGAAAACCTTTCTAATATTATTTATCTGGATACATTTGTCACAAGTATCGAAAATAATTATTGATTAGTTATACATATTTTTTTTGTTCGAGTTTATATTAGAGAAGATAATCCCATATCGAAGATCTCTGTTTTCAACTGGGAAGCTCCAGATTTAAAGTTAAATTACATTAAAAATTCTTTATGTATGTGCTCTTAATATACAATTATTACATTTTCATTGGTTTTTAAAAGTCATCCCGCCTGTGCTATACGGAAATTTGAAGACTGTGGATCCAATTTAGTTAATATTCTTATCATTTAACTTAGTTAACATTCTTATTATTTAACGACTGACATTATAAAGTACATCATCAAATGGACTTTGGTGATATTTCAAACCAAATTGGTACTGTAGCATAAGTTCATTAAGCCTTTCTCCATTCTAATATTTCAAATTCGCAATAAACAAGATTTTGATAAATTTTAAGATTTTCGTCCGTTAGCGATAAAATACTAAATACGTTTCGTTAGTGATTAAATACTAAAAACTCAAATTTTCATTCTATAAAGAAATATAATTTTACATTTGCAAGATCAAATTCGGGAAAATTCCATGCTATCCCATAGTCGATGCCGCCTGCAAATTAGATTCGATAATCCGAGATAAATTGAGGATTTCAGAGTTTGCAGATTTCATCTGAATAAGAATTCAAATCATTATTACTGAAGTCATATGCAGTTAAACCAGATTCAGTTTAATTAAGCCTCTGAAAATTACATTACAGCAAGCAAGAAAATTCCAATAATGTTGAAAGTATTTGGTGCAGTGACTTCTTTTTCGAAAGATGGTGATTAAATTAGTATATAATACATTTGGTGATGAAATTGTATATATATTCTGTTAGCTTGGAAACTGTTTATCTATATATTTTGAATTCATCCGTATTTTCTTAATGTAAAGATACTAAACGAGTTTTTAAGTAATTACTTAAACAAAATTTTGAATTTAATGCAAAATTTCATTATTTAGATATTATAATATTCATGTTTTTCATAACAAAATTTTATATCCAATAACTCATTTTACACCAACTTATGACACTTATTCAGAAAGACATGAAAACAGATTATAACATTAAATTCTCAGCTTTACCTGTACTGAAAGGCTCCACCCATTCAACGAATTACGGATAACGCCGAGATGTACTGCAAATTTCCTCCTCTGTTCGTTAAATGTGATTGATTGAATCCCACAAGGCATTGTTTTATTAATTAGATACTCGCTACCATATTGTTGGGAGAGAGAAAGATTTTCAAAGAACTCTTAAAGGATGTCCAATCACCATTTTGTTTACTAACCATCAACTAAGCAGGTCTTCTTTTGTATATCAATTCCTTAAGATTATGGGATGCTTTATCTGTTTTTGAGAGGTGCATAGAGGATTTATCTTATATTTGAAGGAGAAACCCTGCCTTCTAGTACTCTAGGGTAACTAATCTCAAATGAAGATAGAAATGAAATAACTAAAAGACGCAGTTTCACAAACAAAAAAAATTCTTTGTCAAACTAATGCACAAATCTGTCTTATTTTTTTAAATTATTAACACATACATCATAATATGAAAGTAGTTTATACCCTAAATTGAAAATCGAATTTATCCTCTCGCAGTATTATTCCTAATAGTGTAACTTTCGAGGTTTGTGTGATAGGAATACTTGAGGAAAAACGTAGCTCAAAATAATAAGTGCTGGAGTTTATTTCAATGAAATATAAATAAGAAAACAAGTAATATTGTCCCTGGTTTCGAAACAAACTCCGCTCACAATAATCAAACTTTTGTTGACAGAAAGCATTAGTGAAAACGTTATTTATACGAAAAGTGGTGTGGTATAAGGAGAATTTGACAAAGTGTATTTTTCCAATGGTAGAACCCACTAGGAAAAGTATCTGGACTGAAAATCCATTTTATTGCTTATAATAACAGTTTTTTTATACTTAGGAATTCAAAAATAAATATATATATATATATATATAATTGCCTTTAAATTCCATATAAAATTGAATCTAAAATATAAAATCCAATATTTAAATTCGAATAAAAATATAAAATTTTCTTTAACTGAATTAAAAATATATATATAATTGCTTTTGAATTTTAAAATTATATATATATAAAATTACTTTTAATTTAAAAAAATAACAAAAACATATCACAAATAGCATATTTAAATTCCAAAATTAACCAAAAGTAAAAACATAAATAATATTAAATTTTTAAAAAATAATAAAAAATATGCATTTTTATATTTTACAAAGCTATACTTTTATTATCTTCGCAATATTTAAATGGAAAATTAAGTAAAATATTGATTATATTTTGAAATATATTGAAAAACAGGAATTCTTGTTTAGCATCACGAACTGAAATTTCCCATCTTCATATGTAAAACGTTTAAGTGGACTAAAAAATCTTGAATAATTTTCTAGTCATCATTTGTCAGCGGCTTGTTTTGTTTGTTTATGTGCTTACGTGCTTGAGACCATGTGCTTACGCGCTTTTTGGTGGGGGGGGGGGGTAGTCGAATTTAAATATAGTAGTACCTCTTTTATAAATCAAAATTTTCCAAAATCAAAAGTTAAGACAAATGAAATTGTTTTAGAATCATTTATAAAAATAATATTGTCGTAATGAGCGTAATAGAGTGCAAAGCGTTTTTATGTACAGAACGGAGTTCCCAAATTACAGGAACATCGCCAATTTTCACTGCTAATTAATCTTACCATTTTGAAGTATGGCAAACATTTCAAAACTCTCAACCATTATTGCCCTTGTATAATTTAAAAATAAAGATGACCCCTTGCAAGAAAAAAAAAATTCGTACACATTTAGAAAATGCATTTCCATAAGGACAGACATTTATAGTTCTATTTATTGAATATTATTTTCAGTATTGCATACAGTGTTCTGATTTTTTTCATTTAAATTCTATACAGTTGTTAAAAAAATTAGGAAAAGTCTATAACTTAAGTATTTATTAGCACACCTTCAACGAAGTATTGTCAATAGAAATGGCTTATAGCGACAGATTTGCATTGAAACATAAACTGATTAACCAAAAGTAATTAACATAATTGATAATATTGGCATCCCCAGATTTTCCTATCATGCCTACCAAGTATGTATGCCCAATTAATTGCTTCTCATAAAAAAATCTTAGAAAAAAAATTTCATAGATTTTTGATGAAAAGTTTGTAAGTAATATTTTTTTGAAAAATGACACACACTTAATGCTGCATTTCTAGGCGACCACATCTGAATACACTGAGATTGACAAGCAAATAGGAGTCAGTTATTTCACAGAGATGGATAAAAATTGGTATGGATTTACAGATCTTATTATAAAACTTTATATCAAATTTCATTCATCCTGTCTTTTATTAGTTTTCTTCCATGCACATGGTGAGGGAGAAATAAAATAATAGCTAAAATAGCTAAGGCCGGAATATTTATGAAGAGGTGAATTTTAAAATATTTGTAATGTCATCAAATACTTTAATTTCCAACAAAAATTACACATTATGTGGGATTTTAAAATGAATAATCAGGTTAATGATCATGTTTGATTAGTTTTTTTTTGAAATCTCAAAGAAATAAAAAGAAAAAAGAATGAACTGTATTTTATTCCTTTAGCTTTCTGAGGTTTATACGGTTCCAAGAAGAAGGCTGGCTTCGGAAAGTTTTAACAGTGATTATATATCAAGAACTATTGCAAATACCTGTAGAAAAAGCACTGCCAGATCGAATTATTAAAAAAAAAGGTTTACGTAATAAGAAAATTCTAAGGTCTGTTTGCTTCATTTGTTTATTTTTTATAAACCATTAATACTTTCTTTAATGCAAAATTTCGATTACTGTACATTATAATCCTTTTGAAGGAATTTTTTGATACGTTGATTGTTTTTGTTACAAACCAACAGCTTAGAATTAGCTTTCAAAATCTATTTTTAAGCTTTAATACGTAGAATAAGGATTTCATTATTTATAATTTTTATTCAGGTAGTTTTGCAGACGATTAACAGTATTTTTTTCAATAATAATCATCAAGAGACAAAATGAATTTAATTACACAATATAATTATAATTATATTAAATATTATTAACTAATAAATGCAATATCCTTACAAAAAATATAAGATCCATATTCTAAAGACAAAAATACAATAAAAATATGATTTATGGTGGATATAAAGTATGGAAACACATTGTAAGTGAATACTGATAGAATAGAACAAATATTCAGTTGTCACCACATCAGAAAGAAAATAGAATGCCAAGAAAAATTCTTCTTCCACCTCCTAGCTTTTGTTCATAAAATTCTCTTGTGTTATATCAAAATACGGGAAAGAGATTTGTCTGCAATTCAAATATCAGCATTATCGATCTTTTAAGTGAGAGAAATGGTAATGTAATAAAAGTAAAGGATTTCTAGTAATTCCTATGGTTTTTGTCAAAAAGAAAATATTCGGTTAAGATTTTTACTAAAGGAAAAACAATATCTTTGTTACAATTATCTTACACAATTATCTTTGAAATAATGATTTTAGTATTACAATTTCAGAAAAAGATAGCATAATTGTTAAATGTTGTTAGAATTTAAATTTTATGGATTTTTAAACTAATTCGTATAAATGATAATCGTTTCTAATAAGCGCCAAAATTCGTACAACATTTCAGTTTTGAAAAAAAAAAATGTTTTTGCCTCAATTTATTAACACAATTCATTTTCGGTTTAAAATTTATTTTCTGGTAATGACAAAAAAAAAAGCTTTCAAATGGTTCAAATTAAAATTATTTCTGTCGTCTTCAATTTCTGAATTAATGCAATTTCTCCTCAATTTTGTACATATCATTTAAAGAGTGAAAACTGAAGGATGGTTTGGTTTAGTTTAGTTTAGTTGTATTACGTCTCGTTTAAAAGCGACACTAGGGATATTTTGGGACTGACCTCACAATTTTGAACCATGGTTCAGATGACGAGGATGAAACCTGAGTTGGCAGCCCCTTCTCCAAACTTCCGCACCATACCAGAAGGAACTGAAGGATGGAGTTATACAATGAGGCATCGAGTCGTTTCAATACACAGACCAAATCTCACCGGTTATTTCAAGGGTTTGTTATTACAACAACAAAAAAAAGATTGTGCTGAAAAGTTATAGTTTTGTCAAATTGATATTACATTTTTATTATTTGAAATAAACAAAAATCTATATTAAAATGACTATTTGGATTACGTTTTAGAGCATTAAATTCATATTCACTTTGCCAAATATTTTATGTCTGCATGTTTGAATTTTGAGAAAAATGTCATGAATTATTACTGAACGAAAATTCTAGACTTTTCTTAAGGAAGATTTTTAAGAAAAGTCTTCCAATTTTGACTTAAAATAAAATTTAATTTAAAATATCTTTCTTTAGATTGTTCTGAGTGAAACCGATCAATAATTAAACACTTACTTAATATTTGTAAAAAAAAAACATTTTTTAAATATGTCTAAAAATTATAAAATTATTGGATGTCACTCATAACAAAATGAATATGCAAAGATACTTTTGCCACGGTGCATAAAATTTATTAAGTGAAATATGACTAATTATCAAAAGTAGTTTTCTTAAAATGAGACCACATATCTTAATGCCTAATATCAAATTATTTGTGTCCAAAGAAATAAGCACTTCTAAAAATATATCAGGTAAAACTGAATGCATTTGTCTCTATTTATATACGTTATTATAAAAATTATTTGCGAAATTTTTGTTTTGAATATTAAATTCAGTTCATAAATAGTTCTTCAGCAAAGCAATCATTTAAATTCTTCTATCTTCCGAATATATTTTTTATTTATATTATGTTTTAGGCAAATTTTCTCTTTGATTTATTATTTATAAGCTATATCATTAATTCTCAGTCCTGTTCAAACTTCAGAAGTAAGTAAATCGAAGAATATAAACAGGTTGATATATTCCACAACCATACGACAGCTATCTACGAATCAATTTTGTCTCCTCACAACTGAAGTGTACTTTCTACCCTGCCCGGTAGTTTCCTTCAATATTGACTCACCTCCGAGCTCTAGTAGTCTATTCGCACAGGATAAGGCTTGATTAAAGTCTAGAAAATGCATTTCCTGGTTCCAATGCATAATTCACAACATCTCTCGAGTCTCTTTCAGCAGGGTTGAAAGCTACCTTTGATTGCCCTCCATCAAACTTCCAAATACCTCCTGAAATTCTCTGTTTCCGTTGAGTTGTTTTTCTTGAAGATCAAGTTTACCTTCGTTTTATCAAGAGGTTTACTCTCAAGATCAATACAAGTCTGTTACTGTAGCTCAGTGTGGTTGTTGTTTGTTAAACTCTTGAAAAAGCAGACGAGGCAAAACCGAAAAGATCCGAATTTAGGTATTTTCGGATCATTGATATGCTCTCATGATTTCCGAAGTCTGTTTACGAAATTTTTTGCGGAACGAAACTTAGCATTTTAAATAATAGACCATTTCATTGAAATTCACTAAGCAGTATATATTGTTTTACTATTGACAGAAACAAAGTTGACTTTAATCCGAAATAATTTTATTTATCACTTTTTTTGTGAAATAATTTCTTTTGCATTTAAATTAGAGATCAGTTTAGCTTAGTACAATTAGTCAGGATTAAGAAGTAATACTCTATCATTGTAATCAGTGTTCCATATTAAGGTTAGTAATTTTTTGATTTCGTTGAATGATTTACTTATTATAAATATAAATAATAGATATTTTATAAAATTAAACTATATTAATCTTATTTTGTATGTTGGAAAAAAGTTGTTAATGTTACCTACCGAATTTTAGCATAATGATTTGCATTTCGTACTATTTCAAAGATTTAAAAACTCTATTAATGGAGTTATATTGCGGTGGTGTGGTATAATGGACTTCATATTTTAGTATTATATATAATGGACCTCATAATTTAGTGTTTATTTTAAATAAATGTTTATATTTGTGATATATTATAACTAGTGTAATGTAAATAGTTCTGACTGCTTAAGATTTTCCAAATTCGTGTATCATGAATTATGATGTAAATCTTTGTATGTTGCAAGTACACGTTTAAAACACTATTGATGCACAATTCACCTTTATTCATTTCATATTATTGTGCGTAATCGTTCCAAAAAATAAGGAAATATTCTGATTTTTAATTTACAGAAATAATAATCTGTTGTTATAACTTTAGAGGAAACAAAAACGTCTGCATGAAAGTATAACGAATTAATTTTATATACTGAAAATAACGAATTAATTTTATACGTTCTGATAAAAGAATAATCATATTGAAATGTTTCGGTTGAAGGTCATTTGTAGCATTCTAGATAATATCTTTTATAAATTAAAGATATATTTCATATACAACTAAAATATACCAAGAAAAATCATTCACGAAATATTTCCTTTTCCCTTTTATTTTAAAATTTGATAAGAATCATACCAACATTTATCAATTAACGGCATTGGGATACTAAAAGCATTGAATTCCAACTGGAAAGTAATATATTTCCAAAGGCAAAATGCGCAGCAAATCAAATTTTTAGAAAACAGACGTTTACAAAAAATATTTCTTTAATATTAAAAATAATTTCTCAATAGTAATTATCTAAACAATTATTTCATTTTTTAAACAATATTAATTATCCATGGCTTGCGTCATGAGCATTTATAAAAAATTATATTCAACTTTTTCTTTATTATAAGGAGAGTAATTTTTTTTAAACAGCTATTTGTTTTCCTTTTAGCATTTCATATTCACAGCTCTTCAACTAGTAAAGAATATGTTACTTTATACTGATTATAACTGATACTTATAAATGATGTTTTATTCTCTTACTTTTTAAAGATCACGAAATTCTTATCTGAATTAACAAAAGAAAACAATATTTGAAATATAGATTTTTTTTTCTTCATTTTATCTGGAGATAATTAAATTAATTGATTGTAATTTTGAAAAAATCAATAGTTTCATTATTATGAATTGAATGTTGAATAATGAATAATGTTGAATAATTGAATGTTGAATGCTGATTAATTCTTCAATTCATTCACAATGAAGAATTGATGACATTTAACGAGCAACAAATGTATAGAAAATTAAATTAACCTGAAATATATTGTAAACTTTAATTGTATATTTTTTTAACAAATTTCAAATCATACTTCCCTTTATGTAAGCATACTCGTATCATTATTAAGTACATTAAAATTGACTATATATTAAATATGAGAAAACAATCAGATTATTATCTAAAAGTATTGCTTATAAATTTCCCTTTATGATTTTGACAGACATTTTACTTTTATAAACACATTTAATAATATAATATATAAATAATTTTAATTATAATTCAAAAAATTGACATTAATTATTTTGAATAAGATACAAAAAACTGAATGAAAATGAATTAAATTATTCCTAGATATTATATAGAGACGTTGCGTGGCTTTCTTGAATAACATCTACAAATAATTATTTTATAATGTTGTTATCTTGAATTGAATGAAAAATAACTTTAAAAATGGCATATTTTCTTTCATATTCTAGAATAAATTCTCATATCCTACTTGTTTTAATTTTATTCTAAATTAAAACATGTATCAATAAATCCATTATAACTGATAAAAACTATGATAACAACATAAATTTAGAAGATGATTAAAACATATAGACGTGTAAAAGAGAAAGAATAATGCATTGTATGCTTCCAATTTTTTTCATTTCTGATGTATTGAAAAATATATAACAATATAAAATTCATTAAACATTATTACAGTAACCTTTAATTGAATTTATGAATTTTAATTATTGTATATGAATCAAAGAATGTAAATTTTATGAAACTATAAAAATTATATTTCTTAGGGAATTATTTTATCGATACGGTAGACATTTTAACTGTTAGTAAAAAGGAGGAAACAATCGTTTACATTCTACATAAATGTTTCAACAACTACTTTTAAAAGTGAAGGGAAATATTAGTTAATTAATAATGCAATAAAACATCTAGTTTCTTCCTCTATCTATTTTTAATGCATCCACTGATTTTATCCAGATTTATCAAAATAATATGTGTTCTTAAACTTTAAGAATTTATCAGAAAAAATATAGGAAAATACTTATCGATTTCAGAAAATCCAATTTAAAGAAGGGGAAAAAGACCTAAAATAATGAAGGAAAATAATTGCATATTCTTTTCTTAACCAGTTTTGTAGAAAGCACCGAGTATTTTTTAAAAAATAATCTTACCTGCTAAACATTGTTTTTATTTAAATACAGATATTACGACAACGAAATGTATGTGGAAATAAATGATAAATGTTTTATTCATTTATATTTTTGTATCCTAAAAATTTCTTATTCATATAAAACAGTGTGCTTAATGAGGAAAAAGTTAATATGAGTTATAATGATTATAAAAAAAATACAATAATAGAACATATTATTTAATTTATAAAAATATAAAATTTCAAAGAAAAGTTTTATTTTTTTTTTAAATATTACTTTCATTTGTATTTTGTATCATGTTGAGGAAAACTCGTGTCGACTTTTAAGACAGAATGGCCACACTTTAGTATTCATGAGGAAAAAAAATGATATAGCAACATTTTTAAAAATATAATCTTGATAAAATTGCTTTTAACATATCACTGGGTAAATAACTACATGTAAAATTATTGAATATATATATTTACACTTAATGTCACCAACATTCCTATAAATTTAAAAATAGTACAATACTTTGGCATAATTACTTCCGTTTATTATACTAGTCATCGACAGATTCAAGGACATTGACGGAAAAAAGTCACACCTCCCAAAAAGTTAGAAATTTACATGTAATTAAAAATACATTTAGGGAACACTTCACAGAGCGAAGCTAAGTGGTGCTGTAAAAACGAAATTTCTTTCAGCTTGGCGAAGAAGTTATTTCAAAACCTTTCCTTCTAAATCTCATTTAAAGAGAACTTTCTCTTTTTCGAAACTTGCCAGGAGGCAAAAAATAATAAAATAAAGTTAAGGAAGTAAAAGTATAGAGTAAGCTTGGTATGGGTCATTCGTTTCTTTCACTTGGCCAGTGATTCGAAAAACCTTTTGCTGTTTATGTGAACAGAAGGGACCAATGATTTCGACGTAAAGAGAGGACCGGGAAAACGAACATCTTTCACGGAATCAATCACCTACGAAGAAAACTCCTCTTCTGTCGTAAAGATAGGTGGGAATGAAAAAAAAATTCGTTTCATTCGTTGGCTCAAATCTCTGGAGATTTTAAATTGTATTATACGGCGCACACGTCTGGGTTACTAGTTTGCTGGCTTGTTCATTTTTTCAGCCCGCTACTGCTTCGCTAACCATTTATTTAGAATCATTTTGTTGATAAAGGTGGGAAAGACACCACATGTTCGTGCTAATCTCGAATAAAGTCTCCTACTCGCCTTGTTTTGCTGTTTTTTCACAAACATTTCAGTTTCTTTTTTGATTCGATTGATTCTTGTAACATTGTAAAGAATTGAGGGATTAAGATTTTCAGATGCTATGAAGTGCAATCAGTATTTTGTTAAAAACATCCAGCATTGTGCAATAGGATCTTGATAATTATTCCTTTTTTTAAAAAAAATATATTCAATTAAAAAAAATAAACACAACTTCATAAAAATGACTTAAAAACAAACAAAAAAAAATGTAAAAAAGACGACTATTGTTTTTTTCAGAAAAAGAAATTAACTATTGTTTTTAACAAATAAATCAATTTATATTTACATTATTTTATCTAAATTTCAGCAGCTACTCTTTGCAATAAAACAATTATACCAAAGACCATTAAATTAATTTCACAAAAGCTAATATTATTGCAATAGATTTTCACAAAATGACGAGAAATATATGAGTTTCATTCATCTATTATAATTATTGGTGTATATTCAAAAAAAGGACTCTGCTGAACGACTCTGAAAACAAGTATTTGTTGGTATGACCTGCAAATAACATTGATCAATGCAACGAAATCAAGACATATGAATTAAAAGTAATATCATTGCTGAGATAAATTGTGGAAAATTTTGATAAAGATGAATTTTTACTTTGGAACAGCAACCTATTCTAAATACATTGCTTATACTTTTAATAATTTGTTTCTTATAATCTTTAAAAATTATCTGACAAGTAAAGCAATTTAATCAAAAGATCATGCTCGCGCTAATCCTGATGTACCTCGTTGCAACTTTATAAATTTGAAAAATGTCTCATTATTACATGATGAAATTATTCGAAGTAATATAAAATAAGTTGATTCGTATCTACTATTAACATATCATGATGGTATATAATGCAATAAAATTATTATTACGAATTTACAAATATTAGTTTCTGATCGGTTCGAATAATTTTTTAACTAAAATCATTTTCTGAATATAATCTCACATCTATTAATAATAACAAATACATAGTTACACTTCATTCATATCAATTTATTAATAATGAAAATGATTTGTGAGAAATATTATCATCTCTCTTCTTTTCCCTTAACTTGTTTTTGGTCCTATAAAATTCGTTCTTATTTTTTTAATATTTCTAACATTTTTTAGACTCATAGGCACTTTGAGATAATAACATAAAATTTCTCAAAATTATCTTTAAAATTTAAAATTTAATGATCATTTAAAATGATTTAGAATTTAAATATTAAATGAGGAAACGAGCTTAAAATTGATATTTGATGTAAAATAAATGCCTCAAACTTTAATAAATATAGTCAAAACAAAATCAAACTTTATAAATATAGATTATGCAGGTATATTTCAACTAAAAGGTGGCATTATTTTATTGATTATATATGTTTTTTGCATCAAGAAATAAATAACTGAATTTATTCCTATAATTTTCTTAAAAATAAAGCATGATTTTAAAGTTAGAATTTAATAAAAATTCCGAAATTTATAAATTTTTCATTTATTTGAAGAAAAAAATCCAGACAAAAATAATTTCTCAAATGATACGTAGAATCATTGCCTCTTTATTACTGATATTCTTGTTGCTGCAAATAACGTTTTCATATTTAAATTCAAATTATATTCTTTGGGGTTTTTGAAGAAACGTCAAATATTCCAATAGTGAAAGGTTTTCTAGCTAATCTTTGTTGAATATTTGAAATGTTTCATCAGAATGGTAAAAAATGTATTTGCAAAATATAAATAGCCAAAAATATTATAAATTATCTGGCCGGTTTTTCATGAAAATTCTGATGCATCTGTTCAGTCCACTTCGCACATTTATTCTTCGTTATAAGAAACATGTTTATTCTAAAATAAATAAGAAAAATAACTTAACCGGCACAGCCACAAATAGATATTAGTTGTCGTGTCATAAATTTCAAGTAAATGGATTGATTAATGAATTTTATGTTCAAGATGCAACCGAATAACTCCACAAATCCAGAAGTTACGTGGATAATTCACAAGCTGTTGAGGAACTATGGAGTAAATTGCAAATCTTATTCCTTCCTTACATAAAATATAAAATTATTTACAAATGAAATATTTTTCTTTTAATGCAAATTTAGCAATTTGTGTGGTATACACATTTTCAGCCTTTCAGCTCAGTCCATGTTTCCTTTCTATACCCGTCATATTACTAAGCTTGGTATAGGTCATTTGGGATGACGACTTGTAATGCAATCATTATATTCCTTTTACTAGTTCGGAGTATGATATATAGGAATTCTGAAGCTATGCCTCTGGTTTCCTTACAAAGAATTTAGAAGAATAATAGTTAAAAAATACAATTTTAAACTCTTTAAAAATGAAGAATTTCTTGCTCTAAATTTATAATCTTTTGATCACTCGAATTCATCCGATTTCGTTTATCATTTA
>JAPMOR010091640.1:451018-462100 GCA_026543865.1 Argiope aurantia | reverse complement strand
ATTGTGATCAAATAAAAATTTACTGCAAACGTTTTATAAAAAGAAGTCACTTAAATTTTCATTCTTTTTTCTAAGTATCAAATATCTGGGAAAAATTCAATAATTTAAAAATTCATTTCATTCAAAGTTTTGTTTAATTTTTTATTAAGAAATATTTTTCCTTATTATGAGTGTTTCTTCTAATTTTTCCCAAGAAGGGCATTCGTTTTGACATTGAAGTAAATTGAAATTTCTTGTTTAAAAATTTTATTTGTTCAGCTTCAACCCTTACTTTAAATATTAAGTAAGAATTGAATAATTTTATTTAATATCTAAATGACAAAAGTGTGGAGAACTAAAATATTAAACAATGCAGTATAAATCATTAAACATATTTGAAATTCTTCGTTTTCGCATGTGAAAGGAATAAATACAAGTTATATTTTGAATCGAAAATAAATGATACAAAATGCATTATCTATTAAGGCATGACTTTTTTATTACATTTAAATTTTTAAGCATGATATTATTTATATTTAAGGTAAATTAATTTATGATATTTAAGTTTTTTGTAAAAATTATCGAGTAGATACACATTAATAAATTTAATCAAACACAACTTGCCTTTTTTTTGCAAAATACATAATTCCTTACGCTTTAATTATAAAGAAAAATATGTTGGCTGGCATGTTCATAAAATTAAATAATTTCAATCTTATAAAATATTTCTTAGTAAATAGAATTCCTACTGTTTAGTAATTTCTTATATTCTATAAGTTGCAATATATGAGCGGAGGAGTAAAATTTCTTGCTTGTCACAAGGAAGAGAAATCCTTTACTCTTAAAAGTATCGGTGTTAATAAAATATTAATAGTCCAATTATAAATAAAATATTAATGGTCATTAATTTTTATTTCGATTCAATAATTTTGCTGCTGACAAATGTTTTACATAAATTTTTACATTAATGCCTTTGATTTTTGCATTTGATTGAAAATATGCATGGCCAGTAGAGTTTGAAAGTCTAATAAAAAATTTAAATGATTGTTAAAATTTAAAATTGGTGAATTTGCCCCTAAATTCAGCTTTTTATTGGCAAAACTGAAAACTAAATAATAGAAAGACTGAGCATAAGAATGAGTTCCTATTTTTCATGCCCTCATTAAATGGCCTTATCCTTCGATATACGCCCAAATTGAAGTATATTGCGAATGGAAAGATTTCAACTTAATTTTTTTATATTAAAATTTATTTTTATATTTAAATATTAGAGTAAAATGTGCAGAATATCTTACGTTTTCAATCGGAAAAAAAAAAGAGTTTAGGGTAGCAACTTTATTATTTCTTTTAAATAGGGATAAAAGTCAAACATTTTGTTAGCTTAGAATTTTGAAACTAATAAATCTTGACTAATGCAATTTGAATTCCGAAAATAACTTTTGAAGAAATTTTTAAATTTAATGAAAAAATAGGTATTGCTGCTGAAAAATGAGAAAGTTGTCCTTATTACAATACATAGACGGGGTATTATGTAATTATTAATTTAAAGGTCTTTAAAAGTATGTTGCTTCCTTTCAAATGATGCTTTCTTATGATTATGCGATGAACAATGTCAGAATAAAATTGCGTTGGCTCTTTTTTCCCTTCGACTACATATGCATGTTTCTCAGAAAAGCAATTGTAATTGGAAGAATACCATTGATTTAGATATTTATTACAAAAACTAGTTTTCTCTTAAAAACCGTGTTCTTTAAGGGTTTAATTTGTTGAAATACCCTTTGAACCTAATTTAATTTTTAACCTAATTTACTCTGCTATTTACTCAGTTTTCCACTTTGATCCTTTGTTCATTTCTCTTGAAGAATTAGTCAAAATATGTTTCACGTAAATTTATTTCATATTTTAACTTTCGCTATTATTCTTGAGTGTAAATTATACGTATTTTTTTTTAAAAAATGCACTTTATGCATATGAAAGGCCTAAGTCGTTCACAAAGCACTGCATGGATTTTTTTTTTAACTTAAAGTTTTTACTTCCAAACATATCTGTTACTGGAAGTATTAGTATATATTGGTTGCTAACTTATAACAACTTATATATATAATTTATATATATAAGTTGATATATATAATTATCAATCGATTTTGTTACGATATTGTTGTGGAATTAACTTACTTAAAATAAAAAATAAAGAAAGAACAAAATAATTAACTTTTATAATATTCTATTTTTTATATTATCCAAAAAATGTGCTCCAATGTAGTACAAATCTATATGAATTTCCCACCATGTATTTATTGCACTATTCATTTTACAAGATAAAAATTCAATAAATTAAATTAATGTTAAATAAAATATCACTTAATGGCATTATTTAATAAATCGAGAGTTAAAAACTTTCAGCTAAACCTTCCCTTGAGTACATATGAGTAATTTTGGAAGATCGTATGACTTATTACAAAAGAATTTGTTTCAAAAAAGGACTAAAACATTAGCAAAACGATTGTAATAGTTTTGTCCTATGGAAGCTAGACAGCAATTTTATTTTTTTAGGACATTACATTTATTTTTATTTTTATTTTTATTTTTATTTTCTTTTTATTTTGAGGTGAATGATCAGGCTTTCTTTGCACTGTTTAGCTTACTTGCAATTTTCGTCTTGGTCACAATATGTCAAATGAATAATATAACTTAAGGGAAAGTAGGTTGTTTAGCTTCGAATTGGTGTATGTGACTTCAGACTTTTATGTGCAATATCTGCATACGCCATTGCACAGAACTTCTATTGATATAACTATTATATTGATCTGAAGAAAAGGATTCACTTTTTTGACATTTCAAATAAAAAGTATTTCTAAGTTGTGCTACATAAAACATCATTACTTACAAATAGCACTCATCCCTTCTTTGATATCAATATGCCCGTTTCTTTCCCCACCAACCATCGAAACGGATTATGATAGGCGTCAAGTATTTGAATTATGGTCTTGCTCTGAAAGACATTACCATTTGGTCGTTTGGGAAAGACATTTTGCATCTACGTTTCATATAAAGCTGTCGAGTAGGGTATGAAAATATTCGAGATTTATTGCATAACATTTTCATCGGGATGTTTTTTTGTGGATATACCCGTCCATTGGTACTTAGTTGAATAGTTTATTTTCTGTCAGTTTAAATCAATACATACTTACAGTATAGTATAGTGAAGTTTTAAAGAAATAGCCTTGGGAACAAGAGTATTTTAGGGACTTATTCGAAAAACAGTTATCATAAATATAAAAACATGTAAGTTATGATAACAATAATGGCCATTAAAGAAACAGATTCGAACAGTTTATTGCAAAATTAAATTTTTTCCCAAGGCCATTTCTTACTTTAAAGGAATGGATATTTGAATTTTGATATTTTGCTTCAGATGAGGCAGTTCGCGAATTTTTTCAAATTTTGGTCTTTTTTGCGCTATAACATGCAACTAAATATCCTAATATAAATGTGACAATATATACAAATCATTTTATTCTTATAGGGATTTAAAAGAAAAGTCGTATAACATTTGCTACCAAAAAAGAATTCAAAGATTGCTAATTTTCTTCATGATTGGCCCTCCTTTTAGAGAAGGCAAGTTTCAATTTGCTCGATTTGAGCTCGATTTTATTTTTCCTTTTTAAAGTTATTTAACAATGATTTGGCGTCGCTTTGGGAATTTCTTATGCCTTCAGAAAGCTGATCATTTATGAAGTTGGGTGGGCGTGGGATATACTCTAACAAATTTACATTTAAGACAACACATTGTGCAACAAAAATATATTTTTGAATAAAATTTCAAGGGCATGACACAGATATTTTAATATATTATTCGATTTCCCTCACCTGTATATAACTGTCCTAGAGTCTTTTGAAAAAAAATCAGTATTTGAATTATCAATAATCATGAAAGCTCAGTATTAGTTCTTATCCATGTAGGCTTGATTTTTTTCTCAGTATAATCAAACAACCTGCGACTGAAAGGAAATAATATAAACATGGAAAACACGATAGAATATCAGTTGATTGTATATACATGGATAAATTCAGTATTGAGAACAATGTCGGATTCTGGGAATGCATTATCAAGAATGGAATAAGTTCGAGGTACGTTTGTTGTTTTAAACTGAGGAATTACATTTAAGTTTTCCAAGATGAGATGGAATCATGGATTTATGCGACTTGCTTGTGGCTCGGAAACTACAATAAAATCGAAATTTGTAGATACAATCAAGTACCTAAGAATATGTAAGAAAGTCTTTAATATTAGTTCGATTTTATTCTTCTACATAAAGATAACGTTTTGAAGGTGGGATCCTGTAAGACTTGCATAAATTGAAATATCCAAGAAAATATATGGCAGATTATTTTGTAAAATTTGCTATTAATTGTTGCAATTAAATTGGTACTCTAAAACTAATATTACGGTTGGGATACGGGATTGTGTGGTGAACTGCAGTACTAAGTTGTACATCTATACTTATAATAAAGCTCAATGTGTGTGTGAGTGTGTGTCGATGTTGGCGCTCTACAGGTCAAACCATTCAACCTACAGCTACCACATTTGGCAAGTGTATACCTTGGAGGCCGGGAATGTGCACGTGGGGGTTATTTTTTCGAATTTTTAACTAGAATTTTATTTATTTAAAAATTAAGTGAAATTTTGACGTGTTTCTGCTATAACTTCCGAAAATATTACAACACAAAAAAGTTTTCTACATGAAGTTAAAGATCAAACATTTATCTTTTAAATGATACCAATGTTTTAACCTTCAAATAAAATTTATATTTTTAAAAAATTTTTAAATAAATATTTTAACTATATTTTTCAACAATTTTTTTCGTACAAAATAAAAATAAAATTTAAGCAGCACGAGCACGTTTCGCATTCATGGGAAAAAATTAGCGTTTTTTCAAAGTGTTGCCAACACATTGGTTAAAGCTCCAACTAAAAATAAATTAAATCTTTCTGGAAATGAAATCTGCAAAAATATAATTTTCGACATGCGTCTGTAGGAAATGAAACAGATAAGAAATATTATATTTTCTAAAAAATAAATTCAAGAAAAATTATTTTATGATCTTTTACACTCTCTATATTATTAATGCAATAAATCAGTTTTATTTTAAGGTAAGTTTTGTTTAATATGAACAGGATATCCATTCAAATCAGGGCCACACAGCTGATTTGTAAACCTTTAGTAAGTCACAAATCTGCTAAAATGGTCTAATTGGACTTGATTTAATAAATGCTCTAATAAATTGATTTTTGATTTTACATTAAGCTTCTGCTGTGGAAATTACGAATAACAAAATGTTTTGAAACACTAATATTTTATATAAAAAAAGTTAATTTCCAATCAACTAAATCAATCACTTAAATTGACTAATTTATGAAAATTTGAATATCACAATTCAATAAAAAAAGATAATTTTGGTTTTTCAATCGATCGTTACAAAGAAAATACGCCAATCAGCTCGCAGGTTTCTCAAGATTAATTGGACTAAGATTATGAAAATGTTGAGTTTTTCTAAATTTTTAACATTCAAAACTTCATAAATAAGTCTTAGTTAATCGTGGAAAACAGAAACATTCATTCATTTATTTAAAATTTGGTGCGTCCAGAATATTTCTCAGAATATGATACCTTACTGCATTACATTTAGACTTCATAATTTTTGAAATATATTTATAGGCCGGAACAAAATATTATTATTGATTTCATTTCTATCTTTTGAAAGCAAAACTAAAAACTGAATTTTATGCTGAATCTCAGAAATTTTTGTTGAATTAATGTTTTAGATATTATATAAATTATGAAAAATATTTTGTAGTTCATATAAAACTTAAATACCGAGCTATTCTGTTTGCATTACTCATATTCAGTAATGGTAATAATAAATAAATAGCAATAAAGATGATAAATAAAATAAAACGATTTGTTTTATTTAAAAATATCTTTATATTAATTGCAATTTCATCATTTCCACTTTAAATTAAAGTTGAAGTTTTACCGGAAATGACAACAAATTAGCAAAATATATATAGTAAATTGAACGAAACGATCTAAACAACAGTATAAGTTAGGTATGACTATCAATATTTGAAGATTAAAAATGTTTTGTTTGAGAAGCTATTAAGAGACCAGTTACTTAAAATATTGAATTGAAAATTGTAGTGAGTGGTAATACTGGCGAACCGGCTGGTCGCTAAAGCCGGCTAGTCTTTAATAGTGTTTAATATTCTTTGCAGCTTTAAAGCTATTGAATTAATTGTTGTTTAATATTTGCTCCGCTTTAAAGCTATTAAAATGAATTGCTTTAGTAATTGTATTTTAAATACCATTAATATTTTTATATTTTAAATTTATTTATATTGTTTTATAATAGATTAAGTTTTTACTGTTATCATGCAGCTGTTTCTACTATTTAGTTTTCCCTGTAATTTTTCAAAATATGTATAGGATAAATCCTTTTAAATTCTGTTCCTTATTTAAATCTTTTTTTTTATTGAGTCTTTAGTCTGTTATTTTCAATTTCAGTCTGTCTATCTTAAAACAATAAATAATTTGGATCATATTGCATCAAAATTATTATTTGTTGTAGTTATATTATATTTCTTATGAAAGTTATTCATTTTTAAGCTTTTGTTTTTAATTCAGAATTTTGTTTATTTTTATTTGTCACAAAGGCCAAAATTTTTGAGGAAATAAGAATAATTATTTTTCTAAATTTTCATGAATATTTAATATGTGCTAATCTGTGGAACTTGCGTTTGCCCCTTGGTATTAAAAAACATTCCCATACATATTTAAAATAATCCAAGCCCTATTTGGCAAAAATAAATAAATAAATAAAAGTAAAAAAAATAAAGGATATCGCAGATCTGTTTTGAAATATTGCAGAATGATAATACTTTATTCTTTAATTACCTACCTTTACACAATTTTGAAATGTTCTAATTTTAATACTAAATGTGAAATAAAAATGTATTCTCTGCATTCGAAATATGGGTGAATATAAATGCACTAATTAACAATTAATAGAACTGATAAAAATTATTTTGTGTAAATTTAATGAAATTAACAAAAACGCTGCATGGAAATAAGACATATTTCTTCAAAGCTACTTTTAAAAAGTATGGAAGTCCAAAAAGAGTTTGAAAAATAAATTATGCAAAGATTGTTAAAACCTTAAGATATCAGTTAATTTTTGACTAAAAATCTAATTTAAAGTTTGAAAACTTTTCATATTAAGAAACTTTCTTACTTGAACAACTATAAATATTTTTCTGAGACTAGTCAAATTATGTTGGATTTCTTCTTAACCATCCAAATATTTCTATTTCATATTTTAAAGATTCAAGAGTTATATTCGCCAATACCTTCCTTATAATTTCCAAAATTATTTCTTAAATGAATAAGCATTTCTTATTTAAGCCAATTCCCAAAACTTCAACCTCGTTTTTTTATATTAATAAAAATTTTTGATTGCTCCCCTTTTCACTATCTAACCGATTTTGAAATCGTTAATAGAAATATGGAAATATAATATTTCTTGTTATGAACTTGCCGATTTACATAAAATCTCCGGGATAGAGTGTTAAAAGATTTTCGATTATTCGTTAAAGATTAAAGATTGATTTTGAAAAAAATACTGACGAAGATTTACTGTAAGAATGGATTTATTACTATGACTGACTATGTATGTTGTAGCATTTGCTTTATTACTTGATGTGTTGAATCTGAGAATCTTTCTACACAAGAAATATACGTTATAAAACTATGTTAATGGGAAACAGATTAGTCAATGCATAAAAAAAGTTTATAAAATCAATAGCGCGTTCAAAGTTTAAAAATTCTTTTAAAAGCTTTCCTTGATATTTATTTTATAAATTAGCCAACACTTTTCATAAAATGTTACAAATTATGCGTCGCAATAAGCACAAAATTCACCGATTAGTTTGTCAAGGTATCGAAATCAATCATCTATTTCTCCATGCTTTTGTCAGACTATGATGATGTATAATTATTCATGTGATAAATTAATGCTTTCAGAAAGTTTAAATTTTTATTCTAGGCATATCAACAACAGAAAGCTGGAATATGATTTTTGAAAATAGTTTTGAACAGACTAGTTTTCAATGTTGGCTGATTTGCCTTTAAAATAATCATTTTTTTAAAATTCAGTTAAGTAATTCACGCTTTTTGAAGATATTATTTGCTATCTTCTTGACATCTGACAAATAAATTCATTGCTTAAATTGAATAACATATCTTTCTATTGTAATCGTTCTCATAAATACTTGCACAGTCAAAGCACATTTAAATGGATTTTCCATAACAATTATATGTAGAAATCATCCCAAAACGTGTAAGCTTATTATACCTAAAGGAAGCAATATATACCAATCTTTGATTTAATGATGAATTTATCAGCACAATAAATAGAAAAACAATAAATAGAATAATCAGCACAATAGACAGAATTATTTATTGGAAAATTATATTATTTTCTGGGGAAAACTAGGGGAATGTTCTGAACTTGGAAATTTTCGAATACTTTCAAAATAATGTAAGTATTATATTTGGAATGATATTAATGAATTCCAATAACGCAAATAATGCATCTTCCTTTCATTCTTAGTCGTAGAAAAGATATACATTTTATATATTCTTTAAAAGATCTTACAAACAGTTTTTAACAAAAATTTAATACAAGTTAGCAATTTTGGTGATGGGAACAGGCACCAAATCTCATATGTCTAGTTTGTATAGTGTTATTGCTACCAAATTACAGTCTTTGTTCCACTGCCTTATTTTGATTGAATGGGAAAAGTACTCCAAGAGTGTGGTGGAATGGACGAAGTACACCGACTGATATGATCTGTCAAGACTTGAAAGTCTATACACTTTGCCCAACTAAAATAAGCAGGCTCTTGAGATTATGTCGGCCTCCTCCTTCTACTGCAACAGGCCTTCAGAACAATTAAATTTCTCTTTCATATTAACATGAGTCATGTTTCTCTTTCTGGAAGCTTTTAGATTCATAGAAAGAGTCTTGTAAATCTTTTGGTATTAATAACACAACAGCAAAAGTACAGACAAAATTTCGAAAAAAAAAAAAGAAAGAAAGAGAAAGAAAGAGAAAAAAGAAAGAATGAAAAATGAAATAAAAAAAACGAATTTCAGTTCAGGGAAGTAAAAAAATAAAACGCAGGCACGATAAAAAAGCACATGTTTGTCGTAAAAAATAAGAAAAAAATAGAAGTAAAAAAATTCTAAAAGATAAACTTAATTGAGGCTCTTATAAATGATGAAAATTGCTCAATATTATGGATATTCAATATCTTAAAATTTTGTATATGTATTTTAAATTTGAATTTACGCGTCTAATTCCTTTTATTCTTTTATTGCTTTGTAGGAAACATCCGTTTAGAAAAAAGGACTATCAATTACCTTCTATCCATTTCAGCCATTATGTTTTACCTTTTAAAGAATCTGTAAAAGCCATAAGATAAAAACCCCTAAGAACTTACATATAACTTTCATTCATATCTGAACTTTTTTCGGATAAATGTATAATGCTACTACACATTCTATCTGAATATTCAGTATTAATATAGATCAATATTATCAATATTCAGAATTTCGGCTTCATGTTAAATATTTTTATACTTGTGTTCAATTGAATTCCGTTCGAAGTTTTGAAACAGCTGACACTTTCATATCGATCCTGCTCCTTCTATCCTATTCCCTCTCGAAAATATATTTGAGAATACGAGTATGCATTGCGATTGAAAAGGATTTTTTTTTTTGGTCGGTTCAACTTTAAAAAAATAAACTTTCTAGCAGTCAGGTCCCTACAACTTTCACATTTTATTTTGCACCTATGGAGGGAGAATTCTAGATTGAAAACTCCGCCCACTTACATAATAATACAATTCTCCCTTGCCTTCCTGCATGCGTATGCAAATATTGATCTATCAGTCCTTCAGAGACCTTTACAAAATAGGAATTTCTTTTTTCATCGATTGAGAACATATTTGCTTTGCAAAACATGTCTTTATGAATAGTTGAGGAGAGGTATTGTCTCGAATTGAACCCTTGCCCTGTTGTTGGATTTCAAGTTAATCTCACGTTGTATTCATGATACATCTTTCTTTAATATTTCACAAGGAAGTTAGTAATAGTAAATAAATTTTCATTATACAAGCTAATAAAGAAATAATCATTTATATAATGTTATTTATGTTTCAAGTAGAACATATTTTTAATCTTTATAAAGAGAGAATGGAAACAATTGAAAATGGAAATGTATGGTATATAGCATTATATTAAAATTCAACCACTATTAACTGAGGGAAAAATTAAACCGCATATAAAATTCATTTTAGATAAACTTCCAAATCTATTGTTAAATGATAAGATTAAGATTTTTCATAAAATTTTGCGGATAGTTTATTCATGTATCATTTTAAATTGAAGAATTTTTGATAAATAACCGCGCGGAATTATCTCAGTGCGATTAGCAGTTTTAAATGTGCTGGGAGAATTACTGTTTACTGTAATTATACATGCGCAGTAACTTTCAGTGGTTAAAATAATTGTTTTTAATTGAGCAATTGTGATCATAATACAATAGACAATTTGTGATCATAATATAATAATTCTCAGGTAATGTTTTGAATTGACCAAGCACAGTAACCCAGGACATTATTTATTACGACAATCACGGTTATTTTTGTCGCGTATTCTTTAAAGGTAAAATGAGCGATGAACAACATTTTATGAAAAAATAGAATGCGCATCATTTTTTTTTATCATTTCATATTTTTCAATCATATTTTGTTCCATCAGACCATTTATTTTACCTCAAGATGATTTTCCGAAAAAGAATATCGGTGCAATGTTGTTAAACATTTAATGTTTTCCGATACTACTTAACTACTAATACTAATACTAATTTCCGATACTACTTAAGCTTTACATTTTTATTTTTATGAAAATAACAATAGTTTATAAAGGTTATTTAAATATATATATATATATATATATATATATATATATATATATATAT
>JAPMOR010091640.1:432836-450918 GCA_026543865.1 Argiope aurantia | reverse complement strand
TTTAAATTTAAAATTATATTTACATGTTTTTATTTATTTGCAAAATTATTATTTCTGTTAGCAACCGTTTATAACTTGAATTAAACAAAAAAGTTAAGGAAAGGTAACTATTGTGTTCCTTCTTTGAGAATACCATATCAAAATTTTGCTTTTAAAATGAAATTGAAAAGCAAGAACAAACAAGTTCACATTGTAAGTTAATTGAAAAATCCTATTACCATAGATATCTTAATTATTGTTTGACTTCAGATTCATTTAAAAAAGATGACATTTAATTTAAAATATTTTTGATTAAAAAATGTGTGCCGCTTTCAATCCAAGTAATATCTACTTATTATATCGCATTAAATGTCCTTGGTGCTCTATGCTAATTGCAAGAAAGAATTGTCTCCTGATTTCAGAAGAGAGGGGCTAAAAAATGCATCGCATGCAGAGGGAATAGCTATTATGATAGCTTAGTTATATTAACGCCCAGTTTTTAAAGCAACACTAGAGCTATTTTAGAACGAATATCGTCAGATGACGCGGATGACACCTGAGCTGGCATCTCATCTCTGAAATTCCACAGCACACCAGCGGGTGTGGTACTGAACTGATTTAACGTACACCAGATTCGCTCACACGACTGTTCTTCAATGGAATCGGGTCTTGAACAAGAAACCCTCCGTTTCCAATGCCGGGACCTTACCACTAGGCCACCGCGACCGGCTTGTAGAATAATGACTATTTTACAGCATTCTTATGCTATTCCACATTCTGTTTCCTTTTTTAACTTTATAACTGTGTTATATGTGATAAGATAAATTTATTTCCTTAAAATTAGTTGTTTTCTATAATAATCAGTTGAAGGAAATATAATTTTTACTGTTTGCAGCATTTCAAAATAGGCAAATTTTTAATATGAGAAGGCAGGAAGGCAACTTAAGCAAAAGTGAACAAGTTACTTCATTACAAAATATGACGATATGAAAGGGATTAAAAAAAAACTTGTTCAAAAAATCATTTGATATTTTATAATTCATTCTAAAATATGTATAAAAAATCGGAAATTTTGGAGAAAAGAAACCCTGATAAAATATATTTATTGTTTTAAAAGGCCTGCTCAAGTATATTCTATGTTAAAACCATTATTATATATTTGAATACTTGTAACTGATATACCCTTGATCTTTGTAAGTGTCTCTTTTTAACATATTCTCATATTAATAGCCTTCTATATGAAATAATTTTGCAGCATTGGGGATTAGGAACACGACAATAGGTCTTTTTTTCTCTATTGTCGGAGAAGTTGCCTCATTGCAGACCGATCACAAGCATTGCAATAACAATCGAACATCCTAAAGCCATCTGCCAAAGACAATGTGACAAGCTACTTTGCAATTGAAGTTGTGAAATGTAAGGGGGGCGAGGTCGAACAGAACGACGTCACGAGAACCATTAATTGCAGTCATAGCTGTCCATGAAAGCAATCTAGGGCTAATGGTCGTTTGAATTCCTCTCTCTGGTGAAAATCGATGAAATAGTTGTGTCCCGCCCTTTTCCAGTGCACCACTCATCCAAGACGCTGGAAGAAGTTGTTGATGTTCGGAAAGAGGACTCGGCGACAATAAAAAAAGCGGGAAATAAATTCTCGCCTTCACTATGACATATCACTCAGCTGGAAAATAAATTTAATCATTTAAAAAGGGCTTCTGGAAATGGTGTTGGATTTTCCGTTTTCTGAAAAAAAAGAATTCGTGATAAATGTGCCGGAAGGTCTTTTCGAAAAGTAGTGAAAGAAGGCGGGTGAAAGTTGTGGTGAAATGTTATCCAATGTAATTTGAATCAATTTTGTGAAATGGCCCAGTAAATTGCTCTTTAAAACCATCAAAATTATTAGTATCAACACTGTTAAGCATATACAGAACAATGTGAAACTAAATTCTTTGGTTGAAACTAAGGGATTTTGTGAAAAAAAATGTTTTAAAGAAACAAACAGAAATCAAATAAATAAGGAAACAATTTTCAAAAAAGAAGTCATTGAATTACTTTCAAAAATTTTAATTATGATCTTATAACGTGATTTCACCATGTTTCCATGGAAAATGAATTCTGAAATTCTTCGGACAGTATTAATATGAAATTATTAATATTAAAAACTTATTTAATAAGTATATTACTTTGTTGATACTGCAACTATGGCAACCGAATTATAAATTTTTATTTAAATTAATGTTGGGTTTACACTCGACTGATTCTAATATGGCAAGTTGTTAGCGCAGGCGTAGAAATTCTGAAAAATGCTGTTCGGTCGATGGCAAGTAATTGTCCCGATGGGACAACTTCAATCTGCCGATTGGAGTTTTTCTTACTGCTCATGCGTTTGTAGAATTTGGGGGTCTTTTTGGCTTGAAAAAATTGATACCTTATTAGAGATTAATTGTGACATTTTTTGCCCTTTCTAATGCGAGGTTGTATTCTTTTTCTCATTTTTTGCCACTTCTTTTTGACAGTTTTCCAAATTTAGGTATGTTGACCTTTTTTTTATTTCCCCATGTTTCTTTGTGTAAATATTCATCATTTTAATACGATACGCAGTGAAAAAGAAAAATTCAGGGACGCCAAAACGACAATTTATAGCCAAGCATGGAATGCTTTAATCTAACTTATGAATTTGTGTCAAACATAAATCAGTCATTTTATACACAAGCGCTGACCACTTGCCGTCTCATAATTGGCCGAATGTAAACCCGCCATAAGAATGATGACATGAAAAGCTCAAGTTCTTTATATTTCATAAATATGTAAGGTAATAACATTTTAAAAAATCAATCCCTGAATATTATAGGACAAAACTTGTTTTAATTGTTTTCTAATTAATTGAATACATACAGCATTGAATAACAAATAAATAATAGCATAAATAATCATTGAATAAATAAGCATTGAATATACATATTCAAAGATAATGTGTTATATTTCTTCAGTGTTTTATGAGATTCCTTAGCATTTAATATTTCTTGATTTATAAAGCCTTTTGTAAGTAAATATGTAAGAAATAACTAGCTTTTTAAATGGTCTGGGTTATGCATCATTTGAATTGAAAAGGAAGTTTGATTCTTCAAACTAAATTAGTTCCTTTTCTCACAAGAATATGATTAAAATAAAGTTTCAACTAAATTTGAGAATAGATAATCGAACCGAACTCCTTATTCATATTTTAATTCTGATTTCTTCAACTTGCTTTACCGAATATTAGGTATTCACACATGGGAATCTTCATTTCTGTATCTGTATTAATGAACTCTTTTCCCAGTGCTATTGAATATATGATCCACATATTTTTGAAGTTGTTCTTTCATACATGACATTTTCAAACATAACATGTTGAAAGTTACCTCCCAAAAATTTCTTATTCTATTTTTAGCATTTCTATTAAATTAACATTATTGTTCTAAATTTATATTAAAAATAAGTAAAATGAAGAAGCGATAGACAAAGAAATGTTTTGATCGTTGGAAAACGAAAAAATAATTTCTAGTTCAAACTGATATTTATTGAATCCCTTTTAATAGAATCATTCTAAATAAATACATTTTTATGATTTGCAATGCTTTAAGCTTAAAGTTCTCAATCCTAGATTTACCCTAAGCCTTACTCAATGTTCAATAAACTTATAAGGATTAGAAGAAATGTCTATGCTTTGAAAATGTGGGTAGAATATAAATTTTTTTTTTATTTTTTAATTTCAAACTTAGACAGCCGTTATGAGCTTCCTTTTTCTCCTACACACATTTTGACCGTTTTAAAACTCTTCAATTATTGAATTATATTTTATGTTGGTTGTTATTATCCTTAACAAAAACAACTTCTTGTTTTAGTAATTTGTCACTAAAATTACATATTTATTAACTAAAATTACAAGACTGGTGTGAGTTTTATCTTAAAATTTAGAGCGCAATCTTCTAATTAATTAGTTTAAAAAAGAACACTGCAAGAAAAAATAGAAACACAAATAAAATTAGAAAGAGTAATGGAAATATGTTAAGGAATGATTTATTTCGTTGAAAAATGTATAAAATAGTTCAGTGGGAATTAGATAGTTTCTTAATGAGTATTTACTAACTTTAATTGTCTGATTTGAATTGAAATTTTAAACATATTTTCAATTATTTTTTGAATTTTTCATAATTAAAATTTTAACACGTCAAATTGCTACTTTTACTGAAATTGATACTAAAAATTGCTATTTTTACTAAATTCTAGCTGCAATATTAAATGCTACTTTATACTCATATCGTATTAATATAATTCATGAAACGAAATTTCTGTATTCAAAGTGCTTTAAATCGCTCAGTGATGGAATAGCGTCTCGCTAGTTTATGTCTCTTTATGTCTGAAAAAAAGATTTCGGCAACGATTTATATTTTGGATCAAATAGAACAGAAGGGGTAGTGATACTTTTAACACATTCATTACAATATGCATTTAATTCCTCTTCGTAAATTGTGATTAAAAAGTGACCAATGGATCAAAGAATATCTTTATTGAAGAAATGAATTGCATATTGATATTTTTTTTAAAAATGTAATTTATATGAGGCTGTAAGTAATACCATTTCCCGAAAAAATGATTCATCAATAATATATATAAAAAACAGGAAAAAGATGATTAAATATAATTTTTAAAAATCTCATTTCTATTTGAGAACTAAAATGTGGTATTTATATTTTAATCATTTATTGCCATTTAAAGTGTTCAGATGCCAAAAGAATTCAAAATGTTTTTCATGTTAAAGTGTTAAATAAGAAATCCCGTGTAATGTAATAAATGTGAAAAGTAGATCGGTAGTTTTCAAAGTAGTTCAAAGCCGTCACTAGTGCGAAAGCTTCTACATTCATTTAACGGATAGAGAATTCTAAACTTTTCGAGTTAGGAGATATTTTACAGTACAAGTTGTGGAAAAAAAGCAAAAAGTTCTCCGACCAATGGAATTTTTTTTTTCTACTTTGAAATATTATAATTTTTGATACACATAATTCTTACCATTTTTAGTTCGCAATTCATAATACATTATTTCAAATACTATGGAATTTAAAAATTATTAATTCTCCAATTCATTAGTAGAGGGTGCACTGTCATGGAATCAAAATTTAGATGAACGATAATTAAAGAAATTTTAATTAAAATAACTTATAATTAATTTCAAAAAATAACAAAATAATATATATTTCCATAGAGAACATAAATTCTAAAAAAAAATCGAGACTATGGAGCTCTAGAAAGTGAATGAAAAACTCATTAAAAATCGGTTGCAACAAACTTAAACTAAGCGAGATTAAAATGTTTTAAAATTAAGCTACATTTTCAGAATCAAAGTCCATTTAAAAAAGTATTTGCCAAATTTTTTGACTAGGTCTTCTTTTTCTTTTAGTTTGGCATTCAACCTGAAATTTTTAATTCTCGTATGAAAGAAATATTAAAATCCTTATAAGTCTAATTTCTTTGACTCTCATAGTTGACTTTATTATTCATAAATAATTAAATAACGTCTCGAATAGTGAAATTTTTATTGACACGCCAAGTAAGGAATATATATCTTAAAACCTCATAAAAGCATTTAAAAAATAAAAATAACACACCTTTCTCAAAATTTGCACTTATTTAAACTTGTAAGAATCTTTTCTCTCGCTTTAAATTACTTCCTTTTGGAAGAAAATTAAAGAAATTATGAAATAAAAAAAAACCAATGCACTGTTCTCTGTTTTTAATTACCGCATGAAATCCCTACAGGGTGCTACTTAAATGAAAAATTCCCTTTCTTGTCCATTATTTTAATTAAAATGTTCTTAATTTTTTACATCACGAAACATAACACTTTGAACAAAGAATAATATTTGTTTCGCTTTCTGCGGGGCTCAAGGATTTTACATTCAAACTACTGAAAAAAAATTGTTTTTAAAGCAATGTGCATTTTTCAAGATGTCAGTGTAATATGTTTAGGTTGAAACAGAGAAGAAATTTTGCTCGAAGATCATATCAGACTATCATTTTTTTTCCTTTGCGTTATATTTCTAAGTTTTATATTTCTTTTATTATTATTTTTTTTCTACAAGGCTGAATCAAACCTCAAATATGTAGAGTAAATAATGCAAATATTCAAATATATGATATTTTAAAAAGAAACAGTAGATTTTAAATCTCTTATTTTACTTTCTTACAGCTGAATGCGTTAAATGTCTTGAGACTATGAATAAAAAATGATTATGAGATTATTTTGAAAAGGAATCGATGAAAAAATTGGTTTATATTTATTGAATATTTGAATTCTATCTATTCTTTCTATTAATCTTTGTTATATTCTTTTCTGAACTTAATATAAATAAATCTATATTACCCACATGACGAAAGACTGAGATTTAGAGTACCTAGCTTAAATACTCGATCAGACTTTAGCTAAACACTTGGAGAGATTGCATTATATGAAATCTTTTGCCATTATGTGTTGCTGTTTTTTTGCCAATATGTATCTCGGTGTCTATTTCAACATCTCACTGTTCGCTATGTATTTCCGTATTTCAACAACCGTTCCTATATTTAAAATGTTAGAGTAACTGTATTTCACATATAATTAGATTTAAATTTGGCTGAACTACTTCATGCGGTTTGTAATTAACTTCACATATTTTTCAAACAAGATTTAAAGTCAACCCGCTGTATATGGAACTACTTTCTTCAAGATATTCTAAATTACAAAAATACAGAAATGCTTATTTATAGCTTATACAACTGTATTATTCCAAAAAATTTCACTTTACTGCTTTTGATATTTTGGATTCTCTTTATTCTACAGCATTAGAATCATATAATTCTATAGCATTATTTCATCATTATCTACCATTTATTATGCAAAAAATAAATTTTATGTTTTTGTTGTATTGAGATAAATTATGCAAATAATAAGAAATCTCAGATTTCACGTACACATTTATATTTTGTAAAAATATTATATTATATATGATGCAAATTCTCAAATTACAATAAAAATTTTGAAAAGGCAATTCCTTTATAATTCGAATTCTATCACAATTTTATTTACCTACATATCTTTCACACTTGTAAAAATAAAGTTTAATTATAGGCTTTTCATTTTTTTCCTAATACGCCAGAATTTTGAAATCCTGCATACGTATACATTCTGGATGAAAATAAACTAATTTAATATTTTCAGAATTTAATCATGATTGATTAATTAAATTTTGATTCCATGATAGCCTGGTCGTCTAATTGCAATTTTGAGAAAAAACTGGTTCCAGATTTGCGGAATATTTATAATAATGGGTTATAATAAAGAAATGAAAAGATTTTCAAAAAGAAAATTTTAATTTTCTAGAATATTGATGGATATATGTTTTAAAAGATTTTTCTAACACATTCATCTTATTGTTCTCATTTCTCATTTGAAACTAAACAGAATACAGTATATGGCAATATCAGAAATATCGTTATAAGAATACAGTATCATGATACAACCATAGCTCTGTTTTCTTACTATAATAAAAAATTACCAATTGTTCAAAAATCAGATAAAATTGTAAAACATGGCATTAATGCAAATCTCTAAATCTATGCTTCATCCAGAGAAGACTGATTGAAAGAATTCTACAATTGCAGATATCACTTACAAAACAACAATTCATTTTATTCTAAAGTCAATACTCTTTTATAATTCCAAGCATTCCCGTTCCAGCATTCCTTCCGATCTCAGACATTCCAAGTCAAATTAGAAGATAATGAAATGTCTTCTTAATTTTTTTAAAAGCAAACATTGAAGATTAAACGTGTGCCATTCATTCCCTGAAACGGAACATATCACGTTTCCAAGCAATTACTCTATTTCTGTCATAACGACATTTCTACTCTAATTATTCCTTGGCAGTTAATTTACTTTTTATTATACCAAGCTCGGAAAATGGTCTCTAATTCTATTAAGCCATCCGATAAGCTAGATTAAAGACTAGAAAAGTAAGAAAATTAATGCGTTTGAGGAATCTCTGTAAAAAAATAATGAATGCGGTCAATTCTATTGCTGGGAATTCCATCATTTTTTTATGTCTGCTGCAAATGTAAATTTTAATTAAAATGGTTGACACTATATAGGAATTTGCAGTTGTAATTATATATTATTTAAAATCACTATTTCGAAATTCTTCCGAAGTTTTTCTGTTGTGAATTATTCTAAGAATAATCAAATTTATTGTTGAAATCAATTTAAACTTAATAATAAAACACGTAAACTTTATTAAATATTAAATAGGCGTCACTTTTATTTTTTTCTTATTATCTTTTGAAAATAATGTGATGTTTACAAAGCAAGAAAGCTCCATATATAATATGGTATACCATATATTGGCTAAATATACAATGGCAATCCATTTTGTGGAATATTTTGAAAGATTTAAGCTATATATATATCAAGCATAGTTAAAATTTCTTATATTATTATTGTTACATATTTTTACAATGATTTTATAAAATTGTCATACGGGAAATATGAATAGAACAATTATTAGTTAATAATATAATATCATAAGCTATTTAGAAGCTAACTTGCTTTTAGAAAACATCACGTATAATTATTTTTTACTATCTTTCTTTTACGGGTATATAAATTCATTCTTGATTTTCCTTAACCCCATTTAAAAAAGTGGTTATTTTATGCAAAACATTAGAGAAGATGGCCACTCAGATGATATGCTATATATTTTTTATATTTATTGTATTTATATTTAATTTCTTTTAGTTAAATATCCAAGATGTATTTATTTTTTGATATTATTTTTTATTTCTTCAATTTTACATAAGTATCGCCTAAATATTTTTCAAATCACTTTCATAAAGATGATTCCTTTTACTTTCTCATATACGAAGTATATAAAGTGTAATTATTAAAAAAATTCGAACTTGAGATTCTATCAAAACTCTCCATGTTTCGAACCTCCATGTCAGACAAATACATTTTTGAATTCATTATTCTTGTTTATAGGCTTGAGAACATAAAACTCAAAATTACTTTGGTCTAGAAGATAGAAATTTGGTATATGAGATTTGTATAGAATATTAGATTTTTTTTTTCAAATTTTGAACGCAATCCATTCATAAGAAATCTATTTATCAGGATGTCCGAAAACAAATGAAAGGGGATGAAGCAATTATTAGAGAGTGTGCATAACAATTACAAAACAAAAAGAACTTCATGAAAAAATATTTGCAAATAGATTTATCATCTAAACCACTGATTTGTATAGAATTTGGAATTAAAGTCTTCAAGAGGATGACTGTCTGCCAGTGCTATGTATTAACCACATCCTGCCACTAATCCCCCAAAAAATTGGAAGTTAAAAGATTCTTTCATAAATATTGTTGTTATCTAATTATATGCAGTTAGTGTTACGCAAGTAGCAACATTCTTTACTATACTTTTTAATAAAGTATAGCATTTAGTAAAGTATACAACTTTCATATGATGGTCTCTGAGAATAAATTTTTGAGTAGTCATGGTGTTTTCGGCATTACCCAAAGCCTAAAATTTTGGGGGGAGTGGAAACGTGGATGAAACAATTATTAGAGAGTATGCAATAAAATTCCGGAGAGATTACTCCCTCTAGAATTTAGAGGTCATCGTTAAATAAGAAATAAATATGATATTAGTCACGAATTTAGAGGTCATCGTTAAATAAGAAATAAATATGATATTAGTCACGAATTTAGAGGTCATCGTTAAATAAGAAAGAAAACTGACATTAGTCACGCTGATTCAAAATTATCATACACAATTTTTGATAGAGATTCATTTAGGCACTAGAATTATTTTATATCTAATTAATTACAGTATTATAAAGCTTCAAATATTTAAATAACCATTGAAAGAGGGTATCCCAAAACTTTCTCGATTACTCTCTAGCAAAGGTGTTATCCCAGAGAACGCACTTTATGGCACTGGGTACAATCCTTACGAAATATTAACATTTGGCGTAAAATCAGCGTTTTCACTGACTTGTTATTTGCCGAGTAATCGCTGGTAAGCGGTTAATAGTATACGAAAATTGCCATTCCAGACGCGATTTTCCAAACGGGTTGAAATTAAAAAAACTAATATAAAACTACTGTTATAGTCACAAAATCAGATACTGGATATGTGGTTTATTCAAGTCATAGCGACTTTGAGTTATCGTGTGTATACGTTTCTGAAACTACAAACCGACAGACATCAATATATTATTGGTTTTCCCTTGAAGTGGTTTAGGCGTCTATATTGCGAATGTTAATTCTGTGTATCAAATTTTATCTCTTCATATTGTAATTAGTATGTTACCTTATATTCGTTCAGCTAGACAGATAAACTTCACCTAAAACAAATTTGCTCAAAATTTGTTATACATCTGCAAATTTGGTAATTACCGTATGATGAATTTCATCCGACTAAATCAAAGCTTTTATAAGTTATCTTAGTGACAGATGCCATTTTCTAAGAATGCGTTTTTCGAACTAATGGATGTCTAAAACGTTGAGATTCGCAAAATCTCGAGTTCGAATAATTTTAATGATTACTATACTTTCTCTATTGTACGTATACGAAAAAGTAAAAATGATAAAGGGAAGAAAAATACTTTTGATTGTGCGTGTTAATTTCTGAGTGATTTGTAACGTGGTTATAATCAATATAACGTTTCAAATTTTAAAAAAATCTGCGAATCTTCATTATTCTTTACTCCTTGAAATTCAATTGAGATAATTTATGTGGCATGAAATTAATGTCAACCCATTCCCAACAGGAATCCAAAATCCAAAGTATGCTAAAATTATCCTCCTTATTGAAGGAGCGAAAGGATAGAATATTAAGTAAGAATGTCAGATGGTATATTATGCCTAAACAAATAAGTTAATTTCTGATAATGCCAATATTTGTTCTTACAGCTTATTATTTAGTTCTCATAATTGCATTTAAATGAGTAATTCCTTCGTAATAATCTAATTCCTGCTGCCAACTTTCTGCTTATTTCTTTCTTACAAATATGAATAACCAACTCAAAGTCAGAACAGGTGTCTTTCTATATTTCAAATCAGCTTAGCCAAACAATATCAATTTAACTGCCTGTATTCTTTAATGCATTTTCTCTGATACATCGTTATTATCTTAATATAATTAAATAAACACAATTAAACAATCTATTGCATGAATGTAAGGAAATTACTGCTCGATTGTGCATAGATGAACTCCCAAAACGCACAGCTGGCTTTCATCAAACAAAGTGAAAGTGTTTATTGCCTTCTAAGTTATTTTTCAGAAATATTACGATATTTGATTCTGAGATTGAATCAGAAAGATCAGAAGATATTGCAATTTATAAAACTTTAAGTTATTCTAGCAATGATTCTAGACTTTTATTCGAAATTTGAATTTATGTTTGAATGTTTCTTTTTATGTGTGAATGCATACATTCTTATGAGGAAGTAAGAAAACAATCAATCAGAAAAATATGAATAATTTACAATTCCATTCTATTTCATACGTAAATAACAATTTAATGTATTTTAAAGTAATCTCTTGTCTTTTTTTATTTTCTCTTATACGAAATATAAAAAAAATAAAGTATTGTAATTTTTAAGATATTAGAATGAGATATTTTGATGAATTTCCTCAATTTCACGCATCCTTAAGTCCAAAAACACATTTTGTTTTCATTATGTCTGTCTATCAGCCAACACGACAATTTTAAAAAAGACTTCTAGATAGCATTTGATATGTAACCTTTATACGAAATTTTGTAGATTTCTTTTGCATTTTGAAAGAACTCCATTAACAAGAAGTCTATCTATATGTCTGTCCTAATACCATTTAATTCTATAACCATAATGTAGAGTCACAAAATTTAGAATATTAAATTTGAAAGCAAATCCGTCAAAGCCCTGTTTATGCTGCTTAATTTTGTGCTAAAGGCTATAATTAAAAAAGAAGTGGGAGTGTTCATTTGTCTAGTTCAACTTTAATTCGCATATAAAGGTGAAAAATTGTAAAGACATCGGCTTAAATAAATGAAATTCTATTCATAATCTCGTGATTATAGTTGCAGTTTCGCACCCTTTTTTTATCGGTGAATAAAAATGTGTCTAAAATATCTATTCAATTTCATGAGAATTATACTTTTAACCGCATTCCAGTGATTAATCGCCAAAAATTGCCTGCCAATGGGCTCTTTCGCAACTATTATTTCCTAAGATAATGTTTTCTTTAGTATACAACGAAATGCATAGCTTTCCTTTGAGAGACTGAAAATAAATGAGCCCTCGTTATCTTGGTTTCCACGGCCTTGCCCAATGTCCACGATATCAAGTGGAAATGAGAAAGGAGATAATACCTTCATTAGTAAGTATGGGAGAAAGTTTTCGGTGATGCTACTTCCGCTATTGAATTTGGAAGTTGTACAAAATCCTTATGTAATTACTGATATTTAATCTTACATGATTATTTGCAAGAATCTGATTCTTAACATTGTGATAATAATTAGTTATTTTTTCCTTCCGAATTAATAGGCTTAAAAATAAATTTCAAAAACCAAATTAAAGATAAATATTTGTTTTAGAGACATTAATGTACCCTATTTGTAAAACAATTAATTTATCACAATTTTTCTGCACTAAATTCTTAATTTATTCAGCCATTCTAATACAATTTTAAAGCAGTCGTATTAAATTAGTATTGAAGTCTAAGCTTTAGGATTGAATGAATTTAGTTTCAAGACCTGATTCCACCGAAGGTCTGTTATCTCTGTGGAAGACGTGCATATTAAATTTAAAGCAGAGAAGTAAAGGCTCTAACAACCATATGTCATGTAATCCTGAAAAACCCTTAGCGGGTCTGCTACCTTCTGTCATTTAATCTGGGCTTAAAATTTTTGATATTCTAGTGTAAATTCAAAATGAAGTGTTAATATGTATAAATGAGTCTAACAGAAGATGTCTAATGTTAGTTTAACAGAAGAAGATTTTAAATTTATATCAATATTTTCGTTACGGCTTGACATACTGCAAATGATAAGGATACAAAAAATATTATAATAAAGATTATAATATATAATTAGATGTAGCTTTCATCGTTAAAACTTTACTTTAGAACTTTCTTGGATATAAATGTTTCACAGCTTGACTGCCAGAAAATGCACAAATCCACTGCTCGGTGAAAAACGTCAGTATGCAAGACGGCTTCACTGCGACGGCGACTTATCAGGAAAAACAGTTTTCTATTAATTATTGTCAGTTTTGTTGTTAGGGGAGACCAAAACCTGTCAAGACATTGAAGTGGACACCTTATTTGTGAAAAAAACAAAAATAACAATATATCAGTTTAAATGAAAGGGGTAAAGTTGACTTAAAATAACATTAGATGTTTACAAACAACAGAAAAGTGTTTTTAGATATGGAATAATTTGTGAACTTTCTAATGAAAGAACTGTTTTGTATATCATCTGATAATATATATGTTACATTAAAATTCCGAAGTCAGTCAAAAAGCAAATAAACAAGGGAAAACACGTTTTAACTGACATCACTAGGGATAACCCAAATTAACTAGGTAAAACGCGTTCTAACTTTCCTGATTCGGTACTCGTTCTTGAGTCAAGAAAATTTGCGATGATACATCGAATTGTGTTGTATTTAATAAAATCAGTTGAATATATTATTTTTTGTATCAATTTTATACCCTGATTAGCTGTATAAATACTTATAAAGCTAATACAAGTAATAAATATATATTTATTAAATAAATACTGAGCTAATAAAGTTTAAATATTATTTCTTACTTCGAATACTTTGTTCAGAATTATATATTTCGTGCCAATTTTATAAAGCCATCTTAATCTTTTTTCAAGCACTACATCTATGAGATTTCGCAAATCAGCTTTTATTTTATTAATATCTCGAATGGGAACAACGACATTACCTCTAATATCATACTCAGGATGTGTTGTATCGAAGATCTTTTTCATTTGGCTTGCATTAAAGTTTCTTTGGCTTCTTCTCTAATAAGAAAAATGTTGGTTGACTTACTAGCAAGCATATGCTCCTCTTATCGTGCTTATTCAGTTTCTTGCTCTTCTGCATTCATTCCCTCGAAAATTTTCTGAATTTCATCCTCATCTTCGAAATTTTTTATATAATCTGAGGGCAAGGTTGTGGTTGTCATTCCAACTCTTAGTTCAATCCCAAACATAGATTTGTATGGTGATTGTTTTACTCTTGAATGTACAGCTCTGTTTTTCATGAATTGAAAAAAGAAAGACCATTGGGCCCTTTGTAGTTCGATTATATTTTCCTCCATGAAGCCAAAATATTTTCTACGTCTTGGTTGGCCCTCTCAAACGAGCCCTGCGACTGGCTATGCCGAGGTTTCCCATGAACGATCTTTAATTCTGGTCAATTCGTACATAACTGTTCTATACAAGGAGACCCTAATATCAAAAAGATATCAAGAACTTGCAAATACACAAACCTTTCTAAAATGTTCCTAGTAAAACATAATAAACCTAAATTCATTATCTGCCTAAGATTGCATGTCAATCAAATTCACTTGGTAGCGTCTATTCATTTATGAGTGAATAATAGGTTTAGAGACCAATCCTTTTGTTTTTAATTATTTATTATTTTTATTTTTTTTTCTGTTAACATGTTTCACACATAGATAAAAAAAATTATCATTAATAAATGTTAGCAAATTCTCTTGAATTTACAATTTAAGTCTGTCTCTATCCCCATCTTTTATGATCACATGTGCAAATTCTATAGCATGAAAAATTTCTTCAACTGGTAAGTAATATTTTATGGGCTCATTTAAAGAAACCAACTTTTTTACTCCACTGATTTTAAGAATGTCAAAGCTTTTTAATCTGTGGTGCTGAACTAAAGTCTTCCTACTTGCAGACTTTACTTCTTCAACCTGAGATAAGAGAGTATTTTATTCATCATATGGTTTAATTTTAAAATTTCAATAGCTTTAAAGTTTTTCTGCTTTTTTAATGTAAAAAAAACTGTAATTGTCCAAGGAATTTATTTCACCAATTTTGGCACAAAATGCATTAGCATTTTCTTCACTCATTGTAAAAAAATCAACAGCACAAACAGTTTCCAGCATTAATAAAACTAGACGACTGCACTTGATATGAAAATTTCATAAGCAAGAAATCTAAATTCATATGGTTTTAACTGGACAGCACCTGAAATAACTTGAGAAAACGCGTTCTCATTAACGTTGTCAGTTAGAACACGTTTTCCTTAGTTAATTGGGGTTCAAGCTAGGCTGTCAGTTGAAACGCGTTTTCCCTATCAATTCCCGTGTTGGCTGATTTCAGGTTTTCACTGTACCATATATGTTTTTAATTTGTTCAATGTTTTTACGATATCACTATACATTTTTGATTTTGATAAATATGACTGTTTGATGCATAATAAATTGTAATAATTTTGTACAACGATTACTCTGTAACTCTTTACTATGCTGTTTTGGCACCGATGATGCTACATGAATCCCTCTTTTTATGTACAGCCTACCACCTCACCACTACCATGTAGCAGTATCGAAAGGATGCTATACGAATCCTATTAGTCTGTCAATAACCTACCCTTCTTACAAATCTTCTCACATATTATAAAACCATCGCCAGTATTATAGATTTATTCATTAAAAATGTATTCACCTTCACGAATATCATCCATTCTATAACAAAAAATAAAAAGGAACCAGAATTAAAAAAATTATAACATATCAAAATCAAAGGACAACATTTTTGAATAAACTATGGTATTCTAAAAAAATGTTTTTGTCTAACAATGCAATTCTCTATAAATGTTCTATTCATGTTCTAAAAATAATTTACTAATGCATTCTTAATTCTACTCAATTATCTACTAATATATACATAATAGCAAATCACATTTTCTAAAACTATTTTCATCTTAATAAATTAATTCCTATTCCTGGTACATTTGCTTTATAATATTGAAATATTGTAGAATAAATCTCAAGAAATTTTAATTTCAAAAATTTAAAAAAAGGCTATTTAGAAGGAAGTATATGTCATGCTTCCAATTTGTATTGGAAATTGTGAGAGCAAGTGTATGAGGGAACAAGAAGCTCCGTTCTAAGGAGAGAATGAGGAACAAATTTCTATCTTTATTTAATAAATATTACTAACAATTAAGGTTTAATTGGTTTTTAGAAATTCTAAAGTTTATCTTACAAAGTAAAAATAACCTTCTATCATCTAAAGTTTTTTCTTTGCTTTACCAGCGTTTCCTACAGAAATAATGGCAACGAATGTCATCATAAAAGTCCGGGGTGTAAAACATAATTATATGTTTTACACCCCGGTTAACAGAATTAAGAATAGAATATCTGTACTATTACAGATGGATTTTAAAATAACAGCTATATTATTTCAGTGAAACGTGAAAAATAATTCATCATAAACTAGAGATATCTGCTTATAAATTTATTCATAATTTTTCCTTGAAATACTAGCAACATGTTTTAGTATTTAACAAGACAAAATATCTCTAAGCTCATACGGACATACTAGGGAGAGAGAGGAGGAGAAGCTAAAGTGTAAGGAACCAAGATCATTATACTGAATTACGTTTTTATGATCATATCTGAAATTACCAAGGAAGATACGGATTCAGAATTTTTATGTTGTTCTAATGTTGATAACACGAATCTAATACTTTGAGAAATACAAATATAGGACGGGATTTTACCATTACGGATCAGTACACATTTCGTCCAAAGATCCATGAAAAAACACAAAAAAAAGTTCCTTTATCTTTTTCTTTTAATAATGCTATATATGATAGTAATCCTGCATATTATGGTTACCATAAGACGCTATTATTGCCTTATGCTCTTTAGCTTATATAATTCAAGAAAGAAGCAATAACATAATTTCATATTTTATTGTTATCAAAAGTTTAAAGAATTTCTCAAAGATCTGAATGTGTAATAAAGTAACTGAGGCTGCCCACATACCAAATATAGCATTATTTAAAAAAGAGGGATAGAGAGGGAAATTGACTACCATAGATTGACTATTGCAAGCAATATTAATATGGATATGTTGTGTAATGAAGTTTCGAAAGGCTAGAAAGAGAGGAGTGAAATTTCAGAGAGAGGGAACGCATAGTTGTTCTACTTAGTGATAAGTAAAAAATAATGTCTACATACAGATAAGTAAAATGCATAGTTATTCTACATAGTGATAAGAAAAGAAATTTTTAAGGTTTCTTAGTTTTATAATATCGTATTTGTACTACAGAAATCATTTTCATTGACGAACTGTGAGCATAGATTTTTCTCCTGTGTCTGGTTGTTAAAACCTCAATGAAGATCAGGGAAGTATAGATCTTTCATTTCTTTATTGAATTTACCATCTTACAAACTTGAGTATCTGTTACACAAGGAAATCAGGAAATTAATAGAATATTTTTCAATATGAAAATTATTTTCATTGCTGAAATTATTGCAATTAAAATTTACTGAAAAATAATATCTAAGCTATTCCTTTTATTACCTAGAAAATAATAACTTTTAAATAACATGAGATTGCAGCTGAAAAGGGATTTTTTTTAATATTATATTTCTATAATTACTTGTGGAATTTTTTTATTGTTTACATTTCTTTAGTAAGTATTTGCTTTAATGAATTTTAAAACAGCTCATTGATTTTTCTTAATGTTTTACGTTTAGTCAATAAAGTACATTTAATGGTCTGATACTAGGTTTGTTAAGGAAATTAACAAAAAGTATTTACTCATGTTAGTTTTGTTACTGAGCAGAAAAGAAGAAAGCTTAATTGAATTTTGCAAAAAACTGTTTAAAAGCGTGATGATGCATTATGAATTTTATCTTCAGAGTTTTAACATGCTTCCATTTTTTTTTCATTTAAATGTAATATATTCCCAGTACACAGAAAAAAAATCATTTTAAATATATTATTTATAATACTTTTTCCTTGGTCTGAGATAGTTTTATGAACATGTCTGGTACTGAAAT
>JAPMOR010091640.1:417328-427836 GCA_026543865.1 Argiope aurantia | reverse complement strand
AACCCGACATGTTTTGCTTCCTTGTTGCTTGTCAATTGTCGGTATTGCTTTGCCTTTTCAGATTAGAAAATCAATAGGCAGTCTCTTTATAGTTCTTCCAACAGATCGTTTCTGGCGTTCGCTAGTCAGTGTTTAGATGATCTTGATAATGTTATCTGTCTCTGGTGAAGTGAACGGAACGCTTCTTGATGATTTCGAAACATTAATATTTTATCATCGCTTGTTTGGTTTTTTAGCTTACTTTTGTTCCTTTTTTAACGATCAGATAGGTTTGAGAAACATTTTTTGTTCAATACTTCTTTTCCTTCCGTTCGAAGTGCTTTAATCGTTTATTTTGAATGTATGGAAAGAATTCCTGAACAATATGACTTAGTTAAAGAATAAAAATCGAGTTTTTGCGTAGAATACTTAAATGTACTTATGTTTAAACTGGTCATCATTTTCTTTTCAGTTTTCTTTTTTTTTTTGCTTTAAATATACTTAAGTGCAAGAATTTCAGAATGTCCATAAATTACCTGTACAACTTTAAGCTTCAATAACTTTAAAATTATGCATTATAATAGCTTTCAACATATGACAAAAGCAAATCATTAAATTTTGTTTCCTTACCCATATGTATTAAAATTTTGTGGACCGCAGAGAAAAGGCACGATGAGCCGATATTATTTTCATATATTAAGAGTTTTAAATCCTGATGATAGGAGAACAAATAGTTATAAAGGGGAAAAAAAAGAATAAATTTGAAGCCATTCTTGTCTTACGGACCATACACCTTTTAATTCCGAAGTATGTACAACTGTCGATAAACAACTACTTTTGTTCAGAGTAAATTATCCTTCCGACAACATACTCTTAAAAACTAACAAAAATGGTTTAAAATGTATGTGTTCGCTGTGACAATGAATCCACGTAAGAGTGGAAAATGCAGCTATACATTAGTAGGCCAAGAAGTAAGAGAAGTGAGAAAGATCAGGTTCTTAGAGTTGTTTTTGATTTATCTTATGTTACATAACATGACATTTGACAATTTACTTTCCTCATTTACTTGGACAGATGTTAATGGAAAGACGTATAGCTGTTATTAAATATTAAGAAGAAGCACACATTTCATTTTACCAAAATTACTTCCAATTAAATTTTATTCATACGTATTTGTATTCACGAATGATATTACCTTTCTGCCATAGATAGCCAAAAAATGAATGCGTTATTATTCAAAGTTCACTATATCCTGAAAAGAAATTGAGATTTCAGAATCTAAAAAAACTTCAAGCAATCTTAATTTTAAATCTATAAAATGTACTGTAGATAGTTTAGATATAATGATTTCATGCTATACTTTTAGAAGAAAAACTAGCAGGTGCCCAGTCATGGTAATTTCAAATATTCTTTATATTTCAACGATGAAGGCGAACATACTCTTTCTGACAACAAATCCTAACTGGAAACTAAACTCATAGAGCATATGGTGAGTTTCTATTAAAGCTCTAGTTATGGCATTAATACGAGATCATGTTTGTAGAAGAGATGTGTTCTCATGTCAAGAAGCTACAACAAAATGTGTGGGAAATGCGCAAAGGCATTTGAAAGATTTTGGAAATTATATTCAGAAACATAGAGATCGGCGCCACAAATAGAAAAATGGGTTGCTGTTTTCTCTTTATGTCAAAACAATAAATTTTAAAACGTATGTATGAAGGATAGTAAATATGGTCGCACTTGAATTAAGTACGTAAAAATGCACTTCTACAATTACACAGCGAAAAACATTTTACCATATTGAAATACAGTCATAAGAAGTAAATGTGTACATATTTTCAAATTATTTCAATTATTAATATTTTTTAAGAATGAAAATAAATGCAACAAAATTTATCTAATATTATTTTAAGTAAGATTTCTTTTGTGTTGGGAGTATCTGATCTTTTTATAATATTTTTTTACCTTCTTGACTTAAATATAGATAAATAAGCATAAAACAATATTGTATTTCATGTCGATCACTTTATTAAAGACAAAAGAAATTTTCCCATTAATTTTGTTAAAGAATTGAAAATGAAAATATTAATAATTGAATTAGGAAACATCGGGTTCATTTGGACCTGAACATTGTGTATATTCGAAATAAAAAAGCACCAGATTTAAAATAAAACATAAGAAATATTTAATTAACATTAATTATATATATATATACATGAAAATCCTATCAATAATTAAATTTATAGGAATAGATATAAAAATATCTTTCTATAAAATTTTATTTCTGCATTTCAATGATCGAATTTAAGTTTGTAAACGAGTATTAGACGAATAAAATGCGTTAGTAAACAGTTAATCTTAATTGAACCTTTAGAATCAATGAAATGATATGATAAACCCTTCATGATAATTTTGCAATTATCAAAATATGATGTGAATATATTGCTTTGTATGGGAATTTATAGGGTCAGCAGGGATATTCCATTATCTTGATTAATGAATAAAGATATTAACAAAATTTCATGAAGACTGAAATTTTAAGTATTGAAGGAAGCCAAAACTTCTTAAGGGAAATTTCAACTTCTAGCTACCAACTTAACAAAATAAATGTAAGTTTTCTAAATATTAAACAGTATTTAATAAGCATTATAAAAATAAAATTAGGCGAATTTAAACGCAGTTGACAAATAAAATTGACAATATACAACTCATTGATTTTTGTTTATCTGTCCTTTTAATGTCATTCTTACGGTGCGCAATTCATCATAAAAACACTTTTGACATGTAAAATGTTCTAAAATAGCATAAAGTTGATGCCAATAAATGCGATACATTTTCAAGCTTTATTCTTCAGGATATGTTTTAGATATTCAGAATGACTCCAGAATAACTCCATATATACAGAATGACTCCAAAGTTTCTGAAACAAACAATAAAAGTATCTATCATATAATTACTATCTATCATAAGAAATTCATAGATAGCCTTTCCTTCACGCTTTAACCCTTATAATTTGTTTATAGCTTCGCTTATAGTTGTCACGCTTTAACCCTTATAATTTTATAGTTTCAGTCAGCATATTTGTTTCCAATTCGTTGAACAAGTGCTTGTGGTAGAAAATTTAAGTGCTAACATCTTATATATTTAAACATAATTAAACACAATTCATTTTTCTTAAATAAGCCTAAATTCTTGTATACTTTGTTTAACTCATATGGTTTTTTTCGGTTTTGTTTTATAAGTATTTCACATACCAAGAGATGTTAAGACCAACTGGAAAATTATAAGTATCAAAATTATGATGATACTATTTTTCAATTTGCTACCTCTTCTGAGATTAATAAAAAAAATAAAGAATGGAAAAGTAAATGAAAGTTATAATATCTCTCGAAAGATCACTGAGAATAAAAGCTCAAATAAATCAAATGCTTCTACATGGAGGACTCAGTATTTTAAATTATTGATCAGTGATGAGATTGATGAGAAGAATATTGTGCAGACTAAGGAAAGCTTCTAGATACTCTTTAAAAAGATGAATAAAAAAATAAACGCTTCCAGACTTTTTGACGATGGAAATTCCTAAATTTTACAGTTGATGGGAAAAGATCATTCCCTACTAAGTACTTTTTCAGCAAATCAAATTGACAGGAGAAGACATTAATGGAAGAACAATTGGAGAAATGACTATAGTAGCAGAATCTGATTGTGCATTTTTCTTTACAAGCACATCAGAAGAACATGATAAAATGTTGAACGCCATTGTGACCCAGGATATTGACAGCGTGATTTTTCAAAACTAAAGCTTAGAATGTTAGTTGTGATGTTCTTCCTTTACAAGGCACATCGGATACACATGATTAAATATTGGTCATTGTGACCCAGGATATTGACAGTATGATTTTCAAAATTAAATCTTGTAATATTAGTTGTGGTAAAGTTTTCTGTGAAAAAGGATATAAAGGATATCAAGCATTTTATTGAGTTGAAACTTAATTGTATGGAGATAGAGAATTTCTTGTAAAAACATCTTGGTATGTACGACGGAAGAAAAAAAACCCCATGCACTTCTTAAACCTGCGTAATGAAGCTTTAATGGATGTACAAAATATTGTGTACTTATTTAATTCTCCTTACATTTCGAACTATAGGAAATTTGCATTTTCTGATGAAATTTATAAGTTATTCTATTAGACTTCGTACTCTATTAAAATTTTAATCATTCCATTATTTATATCCTGAATAAAGAATTAACTTTCTTTCAATAAACAATCAACCATAAATGTTTATTTAAATAATAATCATAAATCCTATATCTTTAAATGTTTATTTAAATGTCATGTTTCTATAGAAATTAAGACTATAGATCGAATCTAATGTTTATGACAGTATTGTGGTATTAACGTCTTTTCCAGGGAGACTATCAGAACGCTTTTTTTTGTTGCATTCTTATAAAACATAAATGGTTATTTAAGTGTAATGTTTCTATAGAATTTAAGACTATAGATCGAGTCTAAAGTTTATGACAGTTTTGTGGTATTTTTATATATTGTTAGTTTATAAAACAATTGAAAGGAAAGAAAAATGGGCCAACGTTTTTCCACTTTCTGGTTTATCAAATAAATCTTAAAGTGCCACAAGTGGATTAGTACTCTTCTAAAAAACTATTCTTAGGAAATTCCCTTAGGTGAAAATTGTTCTTTTATTTTTATATCGTTTTGGAAATAATTTTCAAAAAAAGAGGGTAATGGGATAGACAGTGATGATCAATTAGAGTGTGTTCCAATTGTTAACGTGTTGTTGATAGCATTATCAAAGAATTATTTGTGAAATAATATTTAAAGGGACAGTAGACATTTAAGCAAATACAAATAAACAAAAATATTAATATATATCAAATGAATTACATTTGTATCGTTTCATCAATTAAATATATGTTTATATTCAACTAAAATAGTATTTTAAAAAGAAATGTTCAATAAATTAAACATCTGAAGATCCTAGAGAAAAAAAAATGTGCATTTTAATGACTTTTCTTTAAAAGAGGCTCTTATTAGATTTACACATTTTTGAAATGTTCAAGGATTCTTAATTTTTGAGGAAATTAAAGAAATCTTATCATGAAGTATTTTTGTTAAACATTAAAACTATGTATGCTTCCTATGTTTCGACTTCTTTTAGATATTTCAAATCTGATTTTCATCCAGAAAAAACATAAGATTCTTATAAAAATTCAGTTTGTGTTCATAAAATAGATTTCCAAAAAATTAACTTTCATTTGGAATCACAGAATCAATATAGTCTCGTTCCAAATAAATTTATATAAGAAAGTAAGGAAAAAAAAAGTCTCTTGTAGAATGTTGATTTAGTTTTTAAATTATATATCTTTTAATTTAAAGAAAAATGCATTTTGTTTTAAAGATTTTTTAAATATTTGACGTTTTTATATTTTAATACATATCCCGAAAAATTCCGTATCCCTAAATGAATAATTCACACACGCGCTTATTAAAGTCCATCTTACCATAAAAATAAATATAAAAAGTTCTTTTTTTCGGAAAATTTTATTTTATGCATAAACACGACAAGTTTTGAATGCTGGAATATTATACAAATTTTATATACAAGGTTTAAATATAATTCTACAAATAATGAACTAGAAAAAAAAAATATGCGACAAAATAATATTTTGCATTTTACTGGAAAAATGACATTAAAAATTTATTGAAAGTCTGATAATAGCTGTTTTATTTTCACTGAAGTGCTTATTTTTAATAGATTTAAGAATTCTAGTTCATTCACTTCAAATTATGTTGTTTTCTTATGTCATAATTTTTTTTTTATTTAAATTAGTTTGATATATAGTTGCATCTTTGAATTTTATGAAATTATTAACAATAAACATATATGTAGGATTTTTGCAAAATTATTTGCCTTTATACAAAATTAATATTTTTTCTTTAATCATTAATAAATTCAAATAAAAATATATTATTTTGCGTATTATATATTTTAGAAAAGATGCTGCGAACGTAGTTAGTTTTTTTTTTAAAATTTAAAAACAATCTAATAATAATTGTGGTTAAATTCAGCAACACCTTAAATGGATATCATTTCCTAAGTATATTCAGTTTTAATTATTTTTTACAAAACAGAGAACGTTACAGGACGACAATTTTCCATAATTATTAAATTATCTCACTTCTTAAAACAATATTGCTACTGCAAAATTTTCTAAATAGTGCGAAACTGCGCAATAGCAATTCACATTTTACATCATGCTGTCCAAATTGGCGAATAAGTCCCAAATGCTGTTATTCTCAATTTGTTGACATTTGACATGTCAGCTCATATGACATATTGGAATTGTCGAACCACGCTAAGTACTTCTTAACAATACAAAAGTTTTTAACTTCTCAAGATGTAAGATATGCTATGTTACGGAATTCAATCCACAGGTAGGTAAAGTATATTTCGCTTTCTCCTTCTTTCACAGCATAATTACTGAAAAGGGTAGGTTAGGTACTCAGCGGTTACAAGGGTTACGCAGGATAGTTCAAAATAATAATGCTTAAACTCAATATTGTTCAAAAAATAGTATAACTATGAAATCAAGGAGAAACTTTACAAAAGGAAACTTGTAATTTCTTTACCATTTAAAGGAGATATTTTGATTCCCTCTTTTCATTATATATGCAGAAGCACACAGTATTTTAACGCAGTTACTGTTTCTAAAGAAGTCCAAGTTTCTTTATAGTCTATATTCGAAAAATCATGAGAAGTATTATTCTTCAGCTAATTCAATGTAGCTGTCTGTTCAATGTTTGGTTTTGAAGCTACCTCTAGGGAGGATGCCACAAATTGTATGCTATGAAACCTAGAGAGCTATGTAATAAAGGATAGTCGTTTTTTTTTTTTTTTAAATGGTCAGTCATATGCCAAGGGATTTTCGTGACAATGAACATGAACTAATTTCAGAAGTTCGCATCTAAAAGTTAAAGTATGAAAATAAAAATTAGAATTTGTTTTCCCTAAATTAATGCTGCAATATATCTTTAAATTTAATTTTTTTTCAAAATTCTGTATTTATTTTACCTTATACTTATTCTATTTTGTAATAAATAATATTTTGTGTTTTAGTTGTGAATTCCATTCCTTTTTCGTTGTCCCCATGAATATTGTTAGATTTTTTATATAGACTAAATTGCATTCATCGAATTACAAAAATGATAAATACCCTTTTAAATGATAAAATATATATAATAATGACTAATACCTAATTGATATCGTCTTATTAAACCAATATTATTTCTGGCAGATTGTAAATATCATCATCCAACTATTTTTCAGACCTCATTTATAAATGATTAATTTCTTTTAGAAATCTGTTAAATTATTACAATCTATTATAAAAATGCAGAAATGCAGTATAAATTTGGAAGATAGAAAAAATACATAGAAAGAAAATATTAATTCTGCAGAATAAAATTCTCAGCATCATGATGGATGATACCTAAGAAATAATGTCACTTTTATGTTTTGAGAAATAATAAAATTGAAAATCACTTTCATAAGCTTTCTTTCAACTTCTTCAACCAGCAATAGAGATACCATAAAACAATCAATGACTGTCAAAATATTTCGTCCACATTGATTAAAACATGCATATTATATACTCAGAATTATCCCTTCAAAATCTATTTCGTTGAAAAACTTTTACTAAAAATTAAGAATTAGGCAAACCTTTTGCAATTATCTTCTTATTCTCAACTGCTTTTGTGATTGGATTTAAAACTATTCTTAAATATGCAAGATTTTTACAAAGTCCCGCTTTACAATCGGAGAAGAGAATTGACACTAGAGCATAAACGATTGTCTAATTCAAGCAAATGGTAACTCAATTCACTTGAAGACAAATGCTCTTTTTAGGACAATAACTAAATGGTTAAATAAATAATTAATTAATTTTTTCAGATAGAATTTTTTTTTCTTTAAAAAATGTACTTATTTATCTTGCTGATTTATACTGACGTATGTAAATTGAATTAGTGAATTATTACAAATAGAAATAGTAAAGGCAAAAGAATAATGAATCGGTTTCATCGTAACAAAAAAATAACTTTCAATTCTTTATTGAAGAATAATTTTTACATTTTTCTTCTTAACATTTCAAAGTCTTTTTTTTTTTTTTTGTAAATACGCTTTTTAGAACACTTTCTTTTCATCAATAAATTACTCAATAAAATCTACATAAAGTATTATAAAAGAAACCAATAACTTTTCAAGGGTCAAAAACTTAATTTTCAAATTGCTAATTTTTTAATATATTGTAAAAACATATAATATTCGTTGATTTCACATACATTGCATATTTCATATTACATTGAATATTTTTAAGTATTTCATAAATTAAAAGAATACATTATTTACAAGAAAATACGATCTCTAAAACCGGTAAAAAAACAAATAACAAGTTTCCCCATTATTATTTCTTTACTTCTTCAACTAATCTTTGATAGCTGCTAATTTATCATTTAATTAACTCATGGAACTATGATTTTTAATGCAATTTGTTTTAGCAAGGAATAACTTTCTTATAACTCCATTTCTACATCCAGTTTGTCATAAAAAACTATTTATAAAGCCTAGAAGGCAAAATGATTTGAATATAAATAAATAATGATAGTCTGGACTAAATAGTCAATAACTAAATATTTTGAAAAAATAATTTTTTAAATATATTTTGACAAATACTTATTTAACGTATTCAGAATTTAAAAACCGTTTCTATTATATTGCCACAGATTTCATATTTCTCATTGATCCCAAGATTTTAATATATATTATGTTTAAAAATATATCGAAAATTGAATAAATACTCGCATCCAATTGATTAACATAAAAAAAATGAAATGACTTGAAATTAATGATGCACTTTTAACCATTAAGATTAAGAAATTTATAAAATAAAGCTTTTTGAAATGTAAATGAGAAACTGAATTTTATCCATTTTTTTGATATGAGAAATAATTTATTGGCAATGAAATGAAAATGTAAATATTTATTTCTTGTAAAAAGATATATGGTAATGTGAATTTTTAAGCTGAACATCCTTTCCAATTCTCTGTAATAAAAATAATTTTTATTACAATATTTGTTGAAAAATACATTTATAGTTTTTATTTTCCCATTTTCAGAGTTTTTTAATAGTTGTTTATAGATTTAGAAACTTGAGTGTTTTGGTAAACACACAGAATAAGGTTCGCGAGAATTCAAAAAAAGATAGTTAATGCACAGCGATAACAAAAAAAAAAGCATGCATTAAATATTTTACCTTAATTTTAATGGACAGCTAATTATATTCTTTCAAATGGTAATATTTATAATAATTTTTTTTTTCATTTTTTCTTATGGTTGACTATATCTATTTAGTTATTTCAAAAAAAATATATTCCTTCTCGCTGAGTACGATATACAGTTTTTAAAATATTCCAAGAGAGTGTGCGATTATGTCATGAATATTAATCACTGATTAGCATGCTGAATCTAATAATAGTGGAAATAATTAATGGACTGGAATGTTCAAATTTTCGAAGGAGAAAATTTCGTGATTTTTTTTTGTGTGTATTCTTTTTTCTTAATTTTTAAATAGTTATACGTTAGATTATTAATTTTGTAACATTTCTGATACCATAATATAGTAATGTAAAAAGAAATATTTACCTTCACTAAGGAAATTTAATTGAACATTTCTACGATTATTGATTATGCTACTTGTTAAAAGTTTTGAATCGGTAAAATTCTCCAAGAATTAATTTAACACTACATAATTAAGTCCAAATTCGACTTGTTGAAGGATTTTTAAATAGATTTCCATTGTTTCTATGTTCTAGTGGAATTTTTTAACTTTTTTCTTCAATAGTGAGGCGTATGTTTTCTAGGAAATCTATACTCTAAATAATTATGCAAGTCAAGAATGTAAATTAAATGTAAGTCACTATACATTATAGTCTTTTGGTTGCAACCAAAATGGCTGAATCATTGTTTGAAGAAAAAAGAAGAAATAACAAGATATTTTCTTTTCTGCCATGCTCAGAATCAACAAAATTAGGATTGTTCATAAGCTTTATTATTTAAAGAACATTGGAAGCAAAAACTTTAATTTTTCATACATATATTCCAAGCAGTTTAAATCACGTGCATCTAAAGAGAAGAATGCCCCAAAATAAGAGTCCAATTGTATTTGCATCGAGGAAGATTATTTCATAATATTCATCTAAGGATTCATGAATAATATTTCTTTTCCCCTTCCATAGGCCATTCTTTTCAGGAGAATTTTTTAAATGTGTTGCCCAATAAAGAAAAGAAACAAGGATATTAGTAATGAAAAAAAAAAAGCTGAACGTCTCTAAGAATAAAATTTTTCTTATTCAAATTCTTGAACATTTATCTGTTTTGCCATAAAAAATTTATATATATATATATCAATATATATATATATATATATATATATATATATATATATATATATA
>JAPMOR010091640.1:383469-415691 GCA_026543865.1 Argiope aurantia | reverse complement strand
CGAATAAAAAAATGTTGATTTTTTCCTAGTTTATCAATAATTGACTGTATTTAGATCATATTTTCTCTAAAGTTTTCTTGGAAAACTCAAGTTGGCTTTGCAGAAGCAAAATGTTACTCTGTTTACCAGATCTACTTACAAATTTTTTGCTTTAACTGCAAGTTTATTGATTAAGTATGGACCTCATACATATCTTTAAAACGTTGCAAACTTTGTGTCATCAACCATAGGTGCAAGCAGTTGTGTCGCTGGTGAACGAGAGTAAAGAATCTCCCTAAGAAATGTTATTTTTAAAATGTGATTTTTTATATTCTCTTTTTGTTGGAGCATTACATTGAAACGGTGAAATAAAGGAAGCTCCCTGTATTGATGAATGGTCACTAGACTTTTCTGTGAAATAATAAATACAGATAATATTTTTACAAACAATAAAAGTAGACAATATTTTTACAAATGTTAAATATAGATATTATTTCTATAAATAATAAATTCAGATATGATTTCTACTCATATACAAATGTAGATATGATTCTGTAACAATATGGAATATTTCCTGACAAAACCAAGAAAAGCCAAGAAAGTTTTTCATGACCTCCAAAGAAGAAAAAACATTTCTCAGTTTTCTTCATATAGACAATTTTTTTACTTCCTATATAGGGATAGAATGTTGGATTAACTCATAACAAATCAATTCCTCACACTTTTAGAAGAAAACTGTATTTTATGTCCTCGTCAATTTAGCTTTAGGAAGGTCTCGGTACTGTGAAAAGCTTAGGTAAAATTCAGAACATTTTAAATTACTTGAAAACCAATAAAGGCTTAACTTACATAGTTTCACATCACCATTTGATTAAGATTCATAGATAAGCCCCTGTGTAGGTATAGATTTCCAATCGAAATTGTAAATATTGTAACTAGTTTTAGGAACAATAGATGCATATTTTTAAATGTTAGAACTACGTCGTATTAGAATATTTTTGTCTTACTGGATGCAGGCCTAAGACCGATTTTGTGGTCATTAGTTATTTATGAAATTTTAGACTGGGCAGATATGACAAATCAAATAAATATATATATATAAGGTAACATAATATGGCAGCAAAGATGAGATACTGCATAAAAAGCATTTAGATTGAGGAATGCTTGAAAAATATTACACCAAAGAGCTAAAACTTTGGCTTACACTAAGCAAATCTGTTTCAAATTAAGTCATTGTGTGCATGTGGTACACTTGTTAATTATAAAAATAAGAACAATTTGAGATCAATGAAATAAAATATTTACAATCTATTGAAGAGAGCACTACAGCTGATCAATAAACATTATTCTTTTTCAGAGAAATTTGTGAAATTAAAACAATTAATATTCATTTTATTAATGGCAACCATAAACCAAGTGATTTAGCACATTCTGTATCTGTCATCAACTAATTTCTCTCTGATCTCTCTCCGATTTTCTGCAATATCGAAAACAGGAGGCACAACAAGAAGTTCGCTGAAGTCTTTATAATTAATTTTGCCGGAAGAATCCTTTGGTGCATTCTCCAAAAGTTTTTCAATCGCATCCGCTGGAAATTTGTCTCCTTTTTAGGAAAATAAATATTAAGATCAAATTTTACTTCTTTATGCATAATTATACATTTTAAACATTAAATAAGTAGCTAATATTTTCTCGGTTAATTCTATATTATGAAATGTGGAAGATATTTTTTAATTCATTAATAAAATGAAATTGTCTTCCTCAGAGTTTATGTATATATATATATATATATTCTAAATTTATCAAATGCTTAAGATGACTCACTGTAAAATTTAATAATATAAAAAAACCAAAAAAATGATAACTTTTTCTTTTGAATACCATTATAATATAATAATTTGAATCTAAATAATGAAATTTAATAAATAAATATGAAATTCAAAGCAACTATACTTCATACAAGAGTAGTTATTTTTTAAAAGCAATTATCTCACAAATCATATATATATATATATATATATATATATATATATATATATATGAAGAATTATTTATATTTTACGTTTAATTAAATCGTTCTCACCGTGCTGCAGGAAAAGTTTTCTTAACTGTTCTATCTCAAGATATCCTTTACGATCAGAATCTAAAACCCTGAATGCTTTAATTATTTCTTCTTTCGATGCTGGTTTCCACCTGCAAGTTCAAAGTATGAATATATTTGTATAAAATGTAAGACATATTATACATTATTATCAAATGTTTTTTAAGTGTATTAAACATTTAGGGAAATATTTTATTATAAGGCTAAACCCATAATCATATTAGTGTATTTCTACAAAAGTATTAACCTTTTCCTTGAATATGTAACCTACTGTATATAAATATAAAGTTGTAATCTTTATACGAGCAATACAAATGCAGTACTACCAAATCATTGGGATTTCTTTTAGAAAGTATACTACATTTGCCCCATTTCTATTAAAAGTGTAATTCGTCGCTTTGCATTATCATGCAGTTTTGTCTCTTGTGTGTAAACCGGATGTATTGTTTGCTCACAGTGGCGAAGAAAATACAAAATACCACAAAAGTTAGAAAAGCACAACAGATGTTATTTGTTCAATTATTTGTAAAGGACAAATGACTTTCCAATTTATCTATTCTGAATCTAGCGTGAAACAGATATACTGAAATTGCTTATGCCTGCATAAAAATTGCATTTTATTCTCCAGTAACTACTTAAGGATTACTATTTTACTTTTCAATTCTCCCTTAAACTTTATTCCCTAATTCTATCCTAGAATTTAGCATTATGGTTCAATATCATAAAATGAAGGTAGTAGAAAATAAACATCTGAATGGCATAGAATTATAATGACAAATACATATAACACAAGCAATCGCAAATTTCATATTTATGTGATATTCGTAATAACGAACGGTGTTTTGATTCTGAGCAATTCAAAAAGCTTATTGGGAACAGCTGATCATGCTTAACCAATAAAAATATATGTGATTGTATGTGATTCATGAAGTATGTGATTCATGAAGAGGGGCTTGAGTTGCCGCAGCATTTTTTATGTACGGACGATAGAAGTTTAGCATACCCAAAAATGTACGCAATTTTTGAAGGGCATTTGGCAATGGATACTCTAATATGGCCTTTACTTTTTCAGGCAGAGGCCTTGATCCTTTAGCCGAAATTTTATAGCCCAAAAATTCTAGTGAATCAACTCCGAAAACTGATTTGCTGACATTTATGCGAAGCCCGTAATCATTTAAGCGTTGAAAAATATTTTGAGATGTGAACGATGTTCTTCTGCGCTAGAAGAGGCAATCAATACATCATTTAAATAAGGGAACACAAAGTCTAAATTTCGAAATATTTCGTGAATAAATCTTTGGACTGTTGCCGGAGCATTCCGTAAACCAAAACTCATTCTTTTAAATTCGTAAAGTCCAAACGGAGTGATAATAGCTGTTTTTTTCTTGTCCTCCTCTGCAACAGGAATATGAAAATAAGCCTTAAAAAGGTCAGTTTTAAAAAATATGAATTTGTTTGGCAAAATGTGCTGAAAATCTTTGAGTCTAGGAATTGGATATCTGTCTGGGAGTGTTTGGTTATTCAACCTTCTATAGTCCCCGCATGGTCGGAAAGATCCATCTTTTTTCGAGACCATATGCAGTGGACTGACCCACTCTGATTTAGATGGACGAATAATATTATTGTCCAGCATAAACTTAAATTCCTGTTAGGCAGTTTCTAATTTCTTCGGATCTAATCGCCTTGCTTTAGAATACACTGGTGGTCCAATTGTTTCAATGTGGTGTTTTACAGTATGCTTTACATCACAAATAAAAAAATAAATAAATTAGGTTTTGTAATTGATGGGTACAAATACAATAAATTTGAATATTTACAGGCACTGTACATTGTATTTACACTGATGTTTAAGGCGAGTGCAACTTTACCTTGAGTAGAGAGGTTAGTTATTCCATCAATTAATGTTTTATTCCTAACGTCAACTAACAAATGGAAACGATTTAGAAAATCTGCTCCTAAAATTGGCTTTTTTTATATTTGCTATGACAAAAGTGACAAAAGGCCATTGAAATTCATGACGTAATCCCAAATCAAGGGTTAATACTTTCGTTCCATATGTTTGAATTTCAGTTCCATTTGCAGCATATAATTTATAGTCACTAGATGAAATTTGTTTTGCCGTATTGGGAATAATGCTGACATCAGCTCCACTGTCCACAAGAAAACGCAAACCCGTTGTTTGTCAAAGACCAATAGACGGTATTTACGGCAATCCCGAGTTACTTCCGCAGCAGAACTCGCCGTGCTGCTAATGCGAGTTTTCCGAATCGGCATTTTTCCATTCACAAGGTTGTTTAGATTTATCAGGATAATATTTCGCTCCAAATTTATAGTGAAAATAACAGTACTTACCAGAAGGATTAAATCGTTTATGACTTTCGCTGCGTGCCCGATTGTTTTGACTGGCACTTCTGCTCCTTGTATGACCTCGTTCAAGTTGTAAGCGGTTGATTTTACGATCCAAAGAAACAATCTGCGAACGAAAACTATTTATTTCACTATCCTGCTGTATATCACCTCTAGATGTAGCATATAATTCGCGATTCGGATGCATTTCTACAATACGGTCAGCCATTTCGGCAAGTTTCCGAATATCTTCATTGCTGACGATTAGTATATTTCGGATGGAATCCGGCATTTTTTGAAGAAATAAAGTTTTCATCACATTATCCGAAATTCCATCTGTCTCCAAACTACGCATTTTTTTGAAGTAGTTGAGTTGGCCGTAAATCGCCTAACTCCATTTCTGACACGAGACACTGAATACGTCTATTTTCGCTTTCTTTAAAGATGTTCAGCAATCTCTCCTTTACAGCGGTATATTTATTTTCATTAGCATCAGTGACTATATCCCATAAATTTTCAACAAATCTTGGTTCCATCTGCGCAATGAAATAATGAAATTTTGTTTCCTTTGATTTAATACCACTACTGGAAAATTGCGTCTCCACTTGGTAAAACCAAATTTCTGGCTTTTCTGTCCAAAATGGAGGAATTTTTACACTAACCTTGGCTACTTCTCCATTAGATGCAGTATCCGTTGCACTTAGTTTTGGTTCGTGTTTTTCGCCGGTCGCCACTGCTGTTCTGTTTCCGGGTCACTACTTTATCGGCTTATGACTCTGCGTTTTAAAGTGCAGATTGTAAACGCTCGATACGTAAAATAAACATTTCTTACTTTAGGATATTACGACCAACGACTGAAAGGGTTTTAAAGAAATTAAAATCAAAACAGAAACTACGTCAATTGCAAGTAACAGCGAGCATCTCACTCGTTCTATTTATTTTTACAAAACATCATCCTCGTTGCCAGATGCAACAGCAGAAAAAATAGTTTCATTTAACACAAAATAATATATAAAATATTTTTGCTGCAATTACTTCAAAAACAAACATGAACAATTATAACATTTAAACAAACACAAAACATTAACAATTATTTATAATATTTAGTTACGTGTGAACCACAATGACTTGCGATGATGAGTTGCGTTACTCACAACCTGTTCCTACACTATTATTGTAAGCAAATCATAGAACGGCTATGAATGAATCAATCAATGCTGTTATTAAATTATTTCTTACCACTTTCAAAGTAAATTACTCGTCAACATTGTATATCAGGTGCTTTTAATATTTTGTTCCGAATGATCGAGTAATTTGAGTATATTTATTGGAACTTATTATTACAAGATCAATAAGATCTTATGAATGAAACTTTAAAGAGTAATAGAGTAATAAAGTAATCACAATAAACTTTCGTTGTATGGGAATATATGAACGCAAATGGACGCATACTTAAGAAACATTTGTGATAGGCAATGTAACTTATTTCCTCAAAATATCGTTGGTAATAATTTCTTCATAATTCTTCTAGTACATAACAGATTATTTTAAGTGATAATAAAAAACTTAGAAAAGTTAGATAACTTTATAGCGAATTATTTTAAAAGAATTAAAAATATTTGTTATAATCGATATCCTACTCGATTACTTTATTGTAACATTTATGCAGCATACTTTTAATGGAAAAAAAAAATTCAGTTCAAAAATCTCCGTTAAGATATACTTGTCCTCTACTGGTACCAAATTATATATGTTTACTTTTAAGCCTCTTTCCTGTATGTGAAAACCAAAGGATCTGATATACTTAATCTATACTCTATCAGTCATTAAATTTTTGCCATAACTTATTCTACATTGTAATTACTAGTAAACGTGGCTACAAATAAATGATAATAAAGCTAAGACCTTTTCTAAATGCAGAAAATACTATTTAAATTGCATTTGTTACAATTGCTTTTTATAACCTTCGTCGTATATTTTTGAAACGAAAATGTCTCTCTGGTCGTTTCAGTAGTGACTGGTAAAGCTTCGTTATGAGACAAATAGTCATTAAATTTCAAATATCACAAGCGAGACTATTAATGCGAGAGCAATGGTTGTATCTATAATGAATAGACTAAGAATGTATGCAGATAGCTGCGTTTTTGTTGTAATGACATAGTTATTGACATGTGCACGAGCTGTCAAATTATCTACATGCAGAATTTTATTGTTGAGTGCATATGTCTTAAATATAATGTCTTGCTTATGGAGCGCTATTGAGCCCTAACATAAGGCAATAAAATTGATACAAGTAAAAATCGATATTAAATTAAAAATATTATCTGTCATGATTCGTAAATATCTATAAATTATAGAAAATGTCAATCGAAAGAAAAGTGATGATGAATATAATGTAATAAACTTAAAAATATACCACTGAGGATAAGAACTACGACATGATAAAAATAAAAAAAATTAAAAAAATCGAAATAAAAAGAACACTGCGAAAGGCGAAAAATAGCTGCTCTTTTGGCCACAGGAACCGGTGGTATTCCAATAGTATATTGCAGTGATTTTCCAAATGGATTTGGTGGAATTCTAAGGTGGTGCGAGGTGTCCTTAGGGGTGCATCCCGGAAATGAAAAAAAAAAAAACACTGAATTTCCTTTTACCAGAAATTTTTATACAAACGAAAAAGAGAATTTGCAATTTGAAAATCGCGGTTTTGCTGTAAATGATTCCCTTTAAAATCTTTTTTTTTTAAATCGCAATGTCTCTAAAAATGTTTTTTAAACTTTTTTTAATTACAATGTCTCTAATGTTCAAAGTAGAATGCTTGTGTATCAAAAAAGAAAAAAAATGTCAATAGGTCATAAGGTGTTGTTTGTGCCAAAATATTACTGATCATAAGCAATAATTTAAATTCTTCTAAATTGAAAAGGCTTCTGTAATTATGCTATCCTAATCTTACCAAGAAAAGCATTCAATGCTTTGAACATATACAAGATGAATTCAACATAAAAAAATGCATGTTCCAAATGCATATTTTCTATTAAAAGAAACCATACTCGAAGTACTTTTTCAAAATAAATATCGCATTGCTAAAGAAAATGAGGTACATGTGATTGAATAATACTTGGTAAAATCTTGCATTAAAGATGTGATAGAATATAAATTTGATGAGAAATATCAAAGAGAAGTTAATGACTTGGTATTATCTGATAATACTGTTGAGAGAAAAAATTAGGCAACTACACAAATTTACTATAAAAAAAATATGTATTGATTAAAATCCTCACGCTTTCAACTCACCATGCAGATTGATATATCTACAGATATTGCTTTTTCAGCCCTTTTGATTGTCTTTGTTCGCTAGCTATCCTACAGAATGAACTATCAGAGAAAAACTTTTGAAGTAATTGAAAATTATTTAAATGAGAATGAGATTTACTGGGATTTATGTGCAGATATTTGAATAGCAGAAGCCACTTTTGAGCATTAACAAATATACATGATCTGAACGCCGTGACTTCGAAGGCTGAAACTATATCTGAGTATTAAATCTAATTATCAGCCACAATGCAATTCCTTCCCTAAGAAGCGTGTCACGTCACCGGTGGAAGGTAACTAATCCCACATCCTTATGTACCAGGATGACAGAAAACTACCCTTTTACAGGAAACTTCTTATTGCCAATTCTCAGTTGCACAAAAGCTCAATCGGAGGGGGGGGGGGTATTTGAATTGGTATACGATTCTTCACAATCGTATACCGAATTTGTGTAAAGGCATATCATATGATACTGCAAAAAGGATGAATGTCATAAAAAGGCAATTAAACAATATTTTTTTTTTTTTGCTTTATTATGCGAAGAATTATTTAGATAACATAAGGCTATGCTTTTATACTCGGGAAGCAAATGATTTGAACAGGGAAAATAATGATTATATCGTCTGAGTTCTAAGATGAATCTTTATTTTTTAAATGAATGAAATTAATGTTTTATGAAAGTAAATAAGTAATGTTTCCATAAGTAAATTAATGTTTTATAAAGTAATAAGTTTCCATGAATAAATTATATGGAAACGTTTGGTCAGTTTCGCATATATGTTTGCCATTCTTCATCACATTATCTTTACTTTATACAGAATGTTCATAGATATGGAAGAAGCATTTGATGTTTATGCATCGAAAAGAAAGGATGTAGCACTTTGAAAATTTAAGCTATTTTATTATAGAAAAAGTTACTTGTTGAATCACTGTACTTATAGCACATAGAGTAGCACCTTAATTTAATAAAACTACAGTTGAGTATTTATAAGATGAAAAAACTATGCAAATGAATAAAAAAAATCCATTTGTGAATTTTAGGAAGTCAGAACATTAATCAATGGTAGGGAATGATGATGTTATACTATAAAATTTAATTTCTATAAAACTATTAACTTTTAGTATGTCAATATAACAAAAGTATTTTATACTACAAATGTGAATAAGCATGAAATTTAAACCCAGAAAGAAATAAAGTAACCAATTTTACAATATATTTGACTGTAAATTTAAATGTTTGATAGTACTAATATGAAATGTCAAAGTTCAAGCAAAGATAGAGAAAGAAACGAATAGAGAAAATTCATGACATACTATTTCATAGATCATACTATTTCATAAAGATAACCTATAAACCTTTCTGAAATGAATAATTTTACAAAACATGAATGAGTATCTTAGGTATATTCAAACTTCATTTCAGGAATGAAGAATATATCTTTGTTTATATCCCTGCTACATAAAAGTCTACATTATGCAAATAAGGGATCGTATATCTGTTATTCTAAAATTCATAAACTACAAATACTAGCCATAAAAATTTCTGAACTTACTTGTTTATATACACTTTGAAGGAATAGGTTTTTATAAATTTGATTCATTTGAGAATTGTTCAAATATTTCAAATGAAGTTCCTTTTAAACGATACTTTGGATTCAAGGATTTGATTTCAATTGAAATATATAATATCATAAAATATATTTTTGATTTTAAGAGCATATTTTTTATTTTAAGAGCACATTTTTGATTTTAAGAGTACATTTTTGTTTCTAAGAATAAAAAAATATTTTATTTTATTTTATTTGAAAGAAATTGCTGAAGTTTCATCATCAGTGACATTAAAAACATTGACACCGGTTCTTTTTTAAGAAACGAGATACACTAAATAATGTTCTGAATATGTGATGCATAAACGTTATTGAAAGTTTAACATAAAGTGAAATTTAAAAATTTCGCTTTAAATTAAATTAATTTTCTGCGTTTCAGTGATATTTCTAAAAGTAAAATTAGATTATGATTCAAAGTTTTGCATATAAATGGGTTTATTCAAGTGTTTAAAACAAAGTGTTTTCTTATGCTGATAACAATTCAAATTAATGAATGATACCTTTTTAGGTACGCAGGAAATTTGAATCGAGAAATTGTATCTGCGTCTTTCTGTTAGTTATTTGAAGTTAAACTTCAAGCACTTCTCTATTTTAACAAAATAAGGTTAATCAAACTGAAATTATACTTATTAATAAATTAGAAAGCAATATTAGGAAATAAAGTATGAAGGCCGCAAAAAATTTTAGAAACTAAAAGACAGAAGCCCAAAAATTATCTGAATAATTAAAATCATTACTACATTTTTTAACTAATTATAGAGAAGTTTAAACAAAATAATCAGTTAAAGCAGGAAAGTAACTGTGTGTAAATGTATATACGTATATTTTGGTCTGGCAAAAAAGAATCAAATTAAGAAAGTATATAACTGACGAAAATACTAGAAGAATTTTGATTTAAAAATAAATTATAACTGATTTAATTAAATGTAACTTTCCATTAAATATGTAAATTTTCTAAAAGTCTATAAATTAAATATTAATAACCATCTATCTATCTATCCCTCTATTTATCGATATGAATATATTTATCTATTTATCTATCCTTCCATCCATTTATACATATAAAAATTAAAATAATTTCTCAAAAATTCCTTTCATAATTATTTTATAAATTCCAAATGGGAAATGTATATTTCATAGTAGAATCGCTTTCAAAATTTAGGATAAATGAATTAAGACGCTTCTTTTTTATAATTGATGTATAATGTAAGAAAAGCACATTCAGTTGGAAGTTAAGTTATATGAGCTGACAAATCTATAAATTATACCCATACAGCTAAATTTTATGTACTAATGTAAAAATTTAGGTGTTTAAAAATAAATCATATGCTGATTTTTAAAAAAACATGTATTAAAAATTTTATGTAAAATGTAAAAAATGTAATATGTAAAAAAAAAAAATGTACATATGGAATTATAATAAAGCTATTGGAATTCCATCATGTTTGAGAAAAAAAAAGATATGCAGCCAAAGACACAGAAAGATCTGGAACCTAATGTATAATTCAGTTGATACACTGATCTCTAGAAAGCTCTAGATTTACTATTTAGTAAAGGCTAAAATATACACAAAATTTCATGCCAATATGTCTGTGCAAAAATGCTTCATATTTACCAGCCAATTTTATAGTTTCCTTTTAGCACCTTACTATTCTATTTTTTGCAAAGTACCCCACACAAATTTAAAAAATAAAATAAGAAAATAAAACATCAACTCGTGCAATCGAGATCATCGCATCAGATTCATCAATATATTGGATTTTGGATTTGAAATTTGCTTTGAAATGCCATGTTTACTACTTAGACAAATATGTATTTTTAAAAAAATGGTTTTAATCCTCAGTGTCTGAAACGTTCGATATATTTGATACGATCGAATTAAACTGCAAAACTTCTAATTTTCTAAAACTTTCGCATATTTCTTAGGGATTCACTAAAGAAGATACGAAATTCCCTTGGAAATGGTTGTTTAGTGTCTATATATATATATATATATATATATATATATATATATATATATGTGTGTGTGTGTGTGTGTGTGTGTGTGTGTGTGTATGTGTATGTGTGTGTGTGTGTGTGTGTGTGTGTGTGTGTGTGTGTGTGTGTAAACCAATTTGTGCATTTTTCATTTCCGCAATTTGTATTGCGTAAATAAAGAAAATTAATAAAAATATAGCATACTCGTCTTTCATTAAAATTTTAGTCAAAGGGGGAAGAAGTTTCTCCAGTCTGAAATAACCAGGATATTCTTGATCTTCAATCTAAAACAAATTAAAGAACATAAAATCGAATGCAATTAAAACGCTTCATTTAGAATGTAGTGCAAATTTTTTTCCAAAATTTATCATAAAGTGGTGATAAAAAAAATCAAAGTTTTTATACGATTATTTTCATATATTATCAGCATTTATAATAAAAATATTTAAATTATCATTTCTGTTCTTACTAGTAATTAAAGACGGTTTTATCTAGTTGTAAGTTAAATTTCTGAATTTTACATAGATCTATGTTTTTTTCAAAATTTCAAGAATTCTCAACCCTATTTTTGTACAGTAGATAAAAGAAGGTGAAAAAAATATAATTAATATTTTCTCAAGGATCAATGAAATAACTTTTGCAAAGAATTTCTCGAAGTTTAATTTTTTATATGATCAATTGAATATAGTATAAAAAAACCCATACTGAAATATTTTTGGGTATACTTAAATTTAATTCCGATTACAAAATGTTTATAACTTTTTATGTTTATTAGTAACAACATCAGCATTTTATATTTGTTAAAAATTAATTTTGAAAGCTAATTAATACTGTAACTCAACATACTGGAATACTAGAATTAAAGAATACTTTACAATGCCGTAATTAAATACAAATTATCGAAACAGTGCTGTTCCAAAGAAATGCCAACTGTTTCTTTGTAGGGTAGTACAAAATTTAAAAAAAAAGATACAATTTTGTAACTAATGGCCTTTGATCCAAATAATTTTTTATAAATCAAAGCATTTGTTATTAGATATTTTTGGACCAAAATTTTATAAATTAAAATGTGTTCTAATTCTTATCGTGCATGGGTTCGACGCACATAACCAACATTACTTGGATTAAAAACATTTGTCAAGTTTCTGTACTAGTGGAAATTTTTATATACTTATGAATATTTAATGGACTGTCATAGAAACCTCACTAAACATTCTGAGTATTTCAATATTTGAGAGTAATATTTAAGGGGACAATGGAGTTAGTAAAAAATCATAAAACGACCAAGCATGAAATGCCCTTTTTATTGCTTTATCAAGTGGAATTATAAAATGTATTTTTCAATAAAGTAATTAATTGAAGAATTTAGAAAAATAAACATGTTTCGATGACTTTTCTAAAACCGACGATAATTAGATTTAATATATTTATACTTTCTTAATTTGTTAGTAATAGTGCCTTAATTGTTGAGTAAATTGTTTAAGAATGATAATGAAGATTTTGGTAAGGCTTTAAGAGGAAACAGGGCATGCATTGTATGTTTTGAGTTCTTTTATTTACTTAAAATTCAATTTTATTTGAGTAAACACCAAATTCTTATAAAATCCAGTTTGTGTGCTTGAATGTATTAATCGAAAATTAACTTTCAATATGGAATTTTAAAACCATACCTGTGTTTCTGTGTTTGCGTTCCAAATAAGTTTATATGGTTTAAGATATTCATTTTTTATTATTTTATAATCGGAACACTATATGTGTATTTATAAAAACATACTATATTTCTAAAGGATATTTGAAGATATTTATAATTTGAATATATTCAAAATTTAATACTTATCTTTAAAAAAAATTATTACTCTAAGTGAATGTCGCCTAAATGTTGCTTAGTTTACTATTCACATAAAATGCGTATTATATAAAATATTTATAAGAATAATTGAAACTACTGCATATCAAATCAGCTACTGAAAGTGTACAAATATATAATTATTTTAAGCCTTTGGAGACCAGCCAGTTCGCCAATCTTAATGTTCGTTAAAATTTTAATAATTGAATATTTTATGTAACTCCTATTTTAATAGCTTCTTCATCAAAATATTTTAAAATTTCAAATTTTGATGGTCATATAATTCATTCATAATATTATAAAGGCCTTCAGCCATAACGTAATATGTATCTCTCTAATTTTCTGTCAGCTCTAATAGAATTTCTGCTTTAAATTAAAGTAGAAATGGTTAAATTACAATTAATATAAGATTATTTTTTACTGAAACGAAGCATTTTTAATATGAGTACTGAAAATAAAGTCGTTGAGTATTTAAACCCTATGGGCACTAAAGAATGTCTTTTTAAATTTATGTAACGTCTCAAGAAGTTTTCTAAAAAATTTTCTCGGAATTATTATGAACAGATCAATTAATTAATAATTTGTAGTTTTAAATGCATGAAACTAAGAAAATAAACATAATCGTTTGAGAGAATCGGTCGGAAACGTTAAGCCTTCAAAACCAATTCCGTATCCGTCGAAAATAGAGTTGTCAACAATCAGAACACAGTGCGTATGCGTGAATTTTAAACGCCAATTATGGTAATGCAAATGCGTGAATTTTCTACACCAGTTAGGGTAAAGCTACGCAGAGTAGAAATTTTTAATTTCTTTCATACTGTGTTATTTTTATCCAAAAGTAATTCAGGAAGAATATGGAAGATGGGTTAATTAACAATGTTTAATTTTAAATGCATCAAACACTATGAAAATAAACAGAATCGTTTGAAATATTCTGCTTGAAAATAAGTTAAGCCTATTCTTGTTAGCGTGAAAAAAATGAAGAATTTCTCATTTGGCGGTGGGGAAACAAAAAGACTTTTTGGTAGGAAAATTAGTTTTTAATTAATAATTAAAATTCTAATTAAAAATTTAAAAAAGTGACCCCAGGTGCACACTCCCGACCTCCAAGGTATGCATGTGCCAAATTTGGTAGCTGTAGGTCGAATGATCTGCCTGTAGAGCGCCAACACACACACACACAAAAACATTGAGCTTTATATAAGTATAGATTGTTATAAAAAATCTTTATATATTTATACCAATCGTAATTTTTTAAAAATTAAAATATAAAAACTATTAAAGCTATACATTTTAAGATTTCTGAAGTTTAGGCATTATGGTTTCGCTTTTTGTATATATAATCACTATATACAAATTATATAAAAAAAAACGTATAAATGAAATATTACATTTTCTTTCAAATTTATGTGTGCTATTAAAGTTTAATTAAAATATGCACTGAAGATATATATTGAACAATCTGTGATTTCTATGTAAGCCGATCAAACGGAATTTTATTAGAAAGAGAAATACAAAATAATATTTAGTAAATTTTTTACTTGTGTGTTCAGCTACTTTACTGTTGTATTCTATTCGTATATGAATTAATCGCACAATTTTATAAAGTATAATGTAGCATGCATACTTAATTTATATATCTATATAAACTAAATTAATAATATTATTCAAATTATATTGCAGTTTGTCAGGCATGATTATAGCTTAAATATGATGACTTAACAAAAATGACTGAATTATTTTTATTCAATTCCTTTTGACAGGAAATATTAGTGCAGCATATCTGGATAAGATGCACTTATATTTGAATTTATATTTTACTATAAAGTACTTTGCATCATACATTTCCGGAACATACAGGTTTTGATTAAACGAACTCATTATACAAACAAACGTTAAATAATCTTTTGTTCAATTTTTCCTACATTAATCATTTTATGCAAGTTTCGAATTTGTCTCGATCCATCTATATGTTCATTTAATCAGTTGTTAATGTTTTAAAATTTTCGGTTTTTAATATGCAATAAAAGAAAATCGTAGTCTCTCAAAGGAATGATAGAAAACAATTCCGCTGTGCTTTATATTCCGTTTTATATTTATTCAAAGGAAATATATCTAAAGTTAATAAATATAAATGAACTTATTCAAAAGTGTTTTTATCAATGTATAAAAAAGAAACAAATAATATTGCTTGAAAATTTCGCAAGTCAAAACAAAAATTGCAAAAGTGAGAGGCGTAGAGAAAACTGATTCATTTTATTATGTATTTTAATTTTTTATATAATGGCTTTTTTGATATATTTTTTTTGTTTCTTGAGATATTTATTGTCGCTTTAGATCCATCCATCTAGGTTTTTGCTCATTTTTGCTATACTTTTGAACTATAATTTTGAATTTGGTTTCAATTTTTAGTATTAATAGAGTAACTTATTTTTAATGTATTGTTTAAAGAATTTTATTTCAAAAAATATCATTTATATATTTATTTTTTCCTATTTTTTTTATCTTTCTAAGCTGATTATGTTTATTGCTATATTTTCTATGGCATAAAAAACTCTAAAGCATATACACTTTATCCATGAATTAAATGCTTTCAAGCAAATGCCATCGAGTGCCATTTGTTATACTTAAACCTTTTCTCTAAACAGTCGTATAAAATTTTATTGACAAGAATATTAACTCTTAATAATATTCTATATTTCAAAGAATCAACATTCTGATTTGTGCATAATTTATAAATTTCATATTCTAATCGAATAGATTATTTGGCCTTTCTAAGTTTCTTATTTTAAAGTTAAATTTTTCAATGCTTTTCACTTTATAATATCTTTAATTACTTGCTTTAAATGATTTTATAGCAAAAATAACGATTTTTTAAAGAAGTCTTAAGATTCTGATATAAATGCTTTAAGAACATTTAAGGTATTTTTTGTCAGATTTATAATATATAAGGAATTTTAACGCAGACATAAAGATTTATTTCTCATGTATTTTTTTTTTTATTATATCTGCCAAATAGTGAACTGAAAGCAGTTGATGTCTTTGGAATTTATATTTATAGGTTTAAAGCCAATAAATATAAATGAGATGATTGAATAATATAATGCTGCTTGATTTTCGAAAAAAAAATATTCTTTCTCATTTCCTACATTTGCTACACATAAATTGTTTTTAAAACGATATTTTTCTATTATTTTTTACTTTTTACTCTGTAATGTATTTTATTACTATGGCTACAAATATTACCTTATTGGTTATTAAAATTTTGCATACCAATTTTAAAATGGCATTACAGAAAAATATCAGTTTATATCGAAATATGTATGGTACTTGACATTTATGAGCTCTAAATTTTTTAAAAAATATATTTTAATCAGAAACCAATATCCACGTACAATTTGAATATCTTAATATTTGAGGAAATGAATGGGAAATTGATTACAGGATTCTTTCCTTATAAACATGGAACATACCAAGTTAAATAAATACGTTTGAAAAACTTTTAGCAATATGATGAAATCTTCTTTTTCTAGTATGCTTTTTTTTATTTGACTTGATTTTTTTTCATATTTACAAGAAGAGAATTTATTATTTTTATTAATTATTTTTTACCATCATTATTAATTATTTTTTAAGAAATTAATTACTAAGTAATTATAATTTTAAGAAAATGATTACATTAATTGAATAATGTGATGAATTTTGATTCCACTCAAGTCCTGCAACATAGTAGTAAATTTAAAAAAAAAAAAGAACAAAAAATAGATTCCATCATATTTATGAATGCTGAATTATATATCTTCCACTAAAATAAAAAAAATAAACCCAACTAATTGAAATAAAAAATGATAAGCACAAAAAGTTTCATTGTTAAAATTAATTAACAAAAAATTTAAATTGTTAAAAAATTTTAAGCAAAAGTGTAATTAAAAAAATTTAATAGATTTTTCAGAACGGATATTTTTTGGTTTTATACATTTTTTTTCACTTTTAATAGTAAACATTCATGGATTAATGTGAACAATATACAATTGGTTTGTATATGTAAATAATGGTTTAATACAGATTTATTTAAAATTCACAATCACTCAGAATACTTACTTCTAAACTCATATCCTCTAATTTCGATTGTGTTGGAACTCTTCCCATGGCTCTGATAATGGTACCTAAATGCCTAGAAAGAACAAACAAAAAATATAATGTTTATTAGAAACACTAAATTTTGAGTTTAATCGTAAACATAATAACTATTTGAATGACCGTTTAACAATGTTAGTTATGATTTATTAATATAGTATTGGTGAAATCACAATTAATTCTTGCTAAAAAAATCTATATTTCAGAAATTTCCAACTTTATGACGCTTATAGAATTTCAACTTCACAATTTCAGGGTTAGGTAGGTATACAAAGTGACCTAATAGATATGTATACAACCTATCTATTTAAACCTTAGATAGGTATACAACCTATCTAGGTATACATTAGGTATACAAAGTTATATTTAGTAACTTGCATTACTTAAGCTTCGCTCTTCCTTTCCTATCTTCGTCAAAAACTTCGAATGCTTCAGCTATTTGTTTTTCGGTGAAAGCTTCATATGAGCTCTTTTTATCTAAACAGAAAAGAAAAATATTTTTCACATTATTAAACATCAATTACTGAATTTAAAGAAAAGTTCAATTTAATATTTACTGATTTCAGCTTACTTACTTGTGTCTGGTTTTGCATTCTTCTTGAACATGACTCTAAAGACAAAAATGGATGATTCTTCTTTTATAAAATAAAAAATTACTTATTAGCCATGATTAAAAAAAACAATGATTGGTTGAAGTAAACAAAAGATATATTTACTTTTCCATAAACAATTTAAAAATCAATATGAATGAAAATTTTATATTTAAGTTGTTTTATTATTTTGAAAATCATTTTGAAAAGCAATGCATAATCATGAATTTTTAAGAATTATGAATGTAAATCTTAATTTTGTAAACTTCTATAAATATCTTAAAATAATGTAATTTTTGAAAAAAAAATCACATTTGTTTCAATTTGATAAAATATTATTTTCGTTCGTAAATGTATAATTAATAACACTATCTTTATCCGTTAAAAACTGCTAGCGGAAATAGTATCATAATATATTAACAGAATAACATAAACTACTATGTTTTCTTTGCAATTAAATTTATGAAGTTTTCCAAAAAGTTATGCAGTTATCTATAATTATCAACGCAATAGCATGCAGCCAACTATGCCATTATTATTCTTTGATTTTAAATCATTTCGATTAATGGTAATTAAAAAATAATAATGAATACTAATAGTTTAAATAAGAAAAGAACAATTTATGTTGTATATCGTGAAATTGTTGAAGCTAAGGTTTGTTTCTAACTCTTATCACTGAAGAATTGTTGAGATATTTTGCAGCAGTCGTCGACCATGGTAACTCTTTCAGCGAAATGCCTGCCAAATTGTATTTTAAGTTCTATATAGTTACTTTGCATTATAAATAAGCAGTATATCATGAGAACACATTTAAGTTTTGATAGAAAAATCCATTTTACTTTTTTTTTCTCCACAGTATACCCAGCAAACCTGGAAATTCTAGAATCCCTTATAAGTTTTGGTACACATAAAAAGATTTAGTGAGGAAATAATTCGAAATTTACATACAGTATACAAATTATAACCACAATTATTATACAAAATACAATGCAACTATGAGAAAAGGGAGCACTTAGTGGAAAAAAAATGAGCAAGTATGAAAATCACTGTATGAAACATTTATTAAAATTCAAGGCGCCTATGATATTGCTGAAAAAAAAATTCTAATTTTTCAAAATTTATTCTGAAAGTAAATATGTAACATTTAATACGCTGCTCCATCACATAATCACAGAACATAGTCTTGCTTCTAAATCATAAATATATTTTATTTATCATTAGCTTTAAAGCAGTATTTTAACATTACTAAATTTTTAAATCCATATCCACTTAGACTTTAAAGTATAAGTCATGACTGTATAGCCCATGATTCTCAAAATTTAACTGCGGTAATTTTAATTGACTGATAAATTTCACTTTCTTAGTGCAATATAACGTCACAAACTGGATGTCCTAAATTATTATCTAAAAGCCTAAAATTAATACTTCATATATTTCATGTAATATAACAAGAATTTAAATACAATTATTCTGGAATTTCAATGACTCATTTTGTCATTTGGGAAACAATAATAGTTTAAATAAAAATAAAATTAAATGAAGTATCTTTAATGAAAATACAAATAAGATATATTTAAAAACATCCAAAACATATTTAAAAGTAAAAAATGTCTGCATTTATTAAAATATTGACTTTTGTGTGTCAAACCTATTTTATTAACTTCATACAAATATAAATACGTATATAAACAGATTGCACCTAGAGTTTAAGAACAATAATGATTTTTAAATAAAAGTTCAAAGATTTTCTTTATTTTAAAGTCACTATTTTGTTTTAAAAAATGCAATTTTACTAAAATATAATTATAATTTCTTTTCTCAAGATGGAGATTCAAGCAAAACTCTGGCTCAGAAAAACGGCAAATGACCAGTTTCCACAACAAGAAGATCATAAGAAATCTAGATTCAACTGGAAATCATTCTATTTCTCCAATTAAAAACACAATTGTAGATTCAGCAAATAAAAAAAATATTCGGAGGAGAATTTTAGAATATAGATATACGAAATACCTTGACTAGTTTTATTACTACTATGTTTGAAACCACATAAAAAATTCTCTCGACTTACAGGAGCTCAAATATATTAAGAATTTGGTTATTAGGTAACCGAATGCGAGATTCAGCAGTAAAAAAAATAATGATGATTTGGACTATTCTAATGAAATGCCATGGTTTTGGGGAATATTTAATAAACGAGGTTAATGAATGAGAATTATTTCTTTCGTTGGTCAATCCGACAGTCCAAAAATGTGTCAATGCTCATAAAAATTTGAAAACTATTAAAAGGTTTGTCAATCCTTTGCTTCCTTTCAGATTAAGTTTAGAAGGGAAGCTTTGCATATTTCAGCATGATAACGCTTTAATTCATGCCTTGAAATCTATTTCATAACAGATTATGTCAAATAATGTGCAAATTTTGAAATGGTTATCCGAAATCCAGATTTGAGTACTAAGAAACAAGTAGAGTATTCTCCCAAGAACATATTATTAAAATTGTAAATGATATTTTCAGTTAAATGAATGAAAGTGGGCATTTGGTATATATTTTGTTTAGAATAGCACCAAATATAGTAAAAAAATAAATATTTTCAATGGAAAAGCGTGTATTTTAATTATTTCGTCAAAATATCAATGATTTTATTTTAACTAGTTATTTTTATTCAAATGTCAAAAATAAATGCCTTGAATGCTTAAACTGCATCATGTTTATTTTCTCTCCTTTTTCTTGATTTGCTGACTGAAAATAAAATTTTACACATGATTGAATCATATATAAATTCAAATGTATAATTTTAATATCTATTTACTCCGATTTAAAACAAAGGTAATATTTACAGTATCATTTTTACTACGCTTCATCTTTTAGAAAGCACAGTATTATGTATGTTATACTCTCCAATAACATAGGAAATATTTTTTTATAATTTTTAAATATATAAATATTTTTATTATTATATTTACATTATATTTTATTACATTATTTATATTTTAAAAATTTAAAGATTTTTCAATTTAAAGCATTTTTTTATATTTCATTATACTTTTATCAGATATTTTAATGAAATCACTAAAAACATGTAGAAGATAGCAATTAAAATTATTATTCACAATAATTTTTTTTAAATAAATTTAAAATGTAAATTTATGAGAATTTATAATAAAGATGGAAAAGAAACTTACCTTCTAAATTATGTAATTGTTCAAATTCTGAAATAGTTAAATTTTTATGTAATAAAATTAGACAAGGTTTGTTTCTGTAGCACCAAATAGAGATAGAGCTTTACAAAAAGAAGAGTATTCTTCTAAGAACAGATCAGCAAAGTTTGAAGTAAGAATAAGAATTATTACTCTGTTTCTATGGCAACCAATAGGTTTTTCACTACAATCGTATTGCTTTAACAGCGGTTTTCATTGAGACCGTATCGATGGTAGCTTTTCCGTAAGTGCTTATACATGAACATCAAAGGGAAATAGTTGAAATTACCAGGTTCCTGAAAACAAAAGCCAAAATTTTTACTTTTAGAAACAGAAATAACTTGTAAGAATGCTTGTTTCTATATATAAAAGAGATTTAAATTTAAAATATAACTGTTTCAAGTAAGGTGAAAGGAAAGAATAAAACTGAAAAAGATTTAAAATAGTGGTTGTAATAGTTATATAATTTTCTAATTTTTATCAGTCATTCGAATTTAGTTATACCTAGTAATTTAAAGAATGTCTGAAAATTCATTAAATATTTATCACATAAATTCCTAGTAAAGATATCAAAAACATTATATTCTAGAGTCAATTCAACAATATTATATGAAAATAAAGAATAAAAAAGTTTATTAGAAAAAAAGTGATGTAATTAATGGAATGAAAACTTTTAAAGTAAAAAGTCATATTTGTATTAAAAACATAAAATTTATTAGTGCAACATTATTAAGCAATAAAATATCAAAACATTATCAAACAATTCACAATATCTACTACACACTTGCAAAAACAACCAGTAACTCAATCAATTTAACACAAAGCTTACTTTCGTAAACTTACTTCAACACATTTATATTTAAAAGAAATGCATACTTATAAAAATTACTTTCTGAAAACTATTTATCCTGATATGTTTCCGAATTATTTCATGAAACTTTAAACTACTTTTTTCAAACGTGCTGTTTGATAAATAAGATCTTATTTTTATAAAAAAAATGAAAATAACCACAAATAATCAAAAATATATTCCTTATGGTGAATTTTAATCTTTCATTCCAAATTTGTAAAATAATGAATCAAAATTTTATCTTCATTTGGAAATTTTCCAATTTTTTTAAAGCATCATTGGTGTCAAAGTACTTTGTTATATATATCGGAATTATAATAAAAAGCATTAATTATATGAAATATTACGAAATAAAACAACATAAGTCGTATGATATGTTTTGCACACAATTTTTTTAAATTTGTTTTTGCTCACTTTTCTATTTCTAATAAGGATAAAAAGCCTAAAAGCAAAGAGCCATTAAATGTCATGCTTGAATTATACCACAAGAAGAAAATGCAGATTTCCTCTAATGAAGAGAAAGACTCAACATATATTATCTCAAGAAATAACCATCCGTAAGTAACAGAAAATATTTGCTTTAACTGCAAATGGCATTAGAAATATTTAAACTATTCGAATAGTTTATGAAACTTGTTGTCCTTCAATCCCTTCTTAGTAATTATCCTTATTCCATTTCTCGATCTGCAAAAAAAAACTCTTATTTCTACTTGAACTCTGATTTATATTCTAAAAAGCAAATAAATGGTTCACATATAAAGAAAACTTGATGTAAGTAGAGACAAAAAAAACCCCTTAGTTTTGGGATAAAAAATGCCATTAACTAAAGATTAATCAAAGAGCTAGGAAAACTGTTTTTTCCTATTCTACATCAGTTATTGACTCTGTAATTACAAATGGCTACATCGGGACCTTGTTACCTATGATATACCCTCAGGAACATGTTATACGGGACATATTCGAAGGTCCTATGAATAGAATAAATATTATTTCGCCTGTTTTCTGTAATTTTTTTCTTTGTTCCATTTTTTTGTCCGCTTTTGGCCTCGAGGGAGAAACGGATCAGGGCAGGAAAAAAGATGAAATTAATCAAGAAAGACATTGGTTTAAGGATGTCATTAATGTCACGCTTTCGTATTGTTCCTGTAAATGGCGAAAGAGAAAATCATTCCGTGTCTCGATATAGTTATGACACAAAAAGAAAAAAAACATACCATGTTTGCGAGACAATTTATTGTTTTCCTTCTCAAGAAGCATTTGATGATTATTTTACAGAAAAAAAATATTTTCCTTACTATGAAAATTAAATAATTTTTTTATTATTATTTAAAAAATAAATTTGGCTTTTATTTTCAGATAGTTGATCCTTAACTGAAACTGCTTAGTGTGTATATCTTATATCATTCTAATTCTTATATCTAAACATCTCTTAGCATTCGTATATCAAAACATATATCTTTTCTTTGTGTGTTTTTAATGGATTTTTTTGCATTTTTTTTTTATTATGACTGCAAAATAAGATAAATTTCATTAAATTATCAAAATAACTAAACATGAAATTTAAGTTTGAATTAAATATATCAATTTTTTAGGTATATATTTTTTTTTTGCTTGTACAAGGGAAATTTTGTGACTTTCTATTTACTAAGAAACATATTACTAAATTTTTGTGAATTTGCATTTCTCCATGGACAATGCAGTATTTTTGTATTAATTTTATTTTAATTGATTAATTTTAATTAGACTATAATTCATAAAAGGCATACAGCGCCATCCGATAGTGGAATTAAAAATTGATTTGATGATTCTATGTTAATTTTTTAAGGAATGAATCATTACATACATTAACGGCTAAAATAAACTAAATAAAATTAGGAATTTGTAGACATCATATTATGCATATGAAATGAAAAAAAAAATGTTTTTTTGACTGAATTATGAGCGTCAAAACAAAATTATCAAAGCGAGAGCCAAGGGAACAATATTATAAAAAAATATCACAAATGGTATCATAGGAAAGAGCAAATCAAACTATTCTATAAATAAAAATATTACATAGATATAAATAAAATTATTGTAGATAGATAGTAATTGTTTCACTACCTAATTTAACAAAATTACTTTGAGGTTCATATTTTGGGTTCATTTATATTTCCATTGAGGTTCATCCGTAAAAAATGATTTTCTAATTACAACAATAATAAAAATGTGTTTTATATTTCATTAATATTAATTTTTAATTGACTGAGTTACACTATATAATTTTATTTCATTAAGCGTTCCATAAGAATGCCATAATATTATATAGTGCATTTGTATTATATTATATTATATATTTCACTATCATATCAGCCAGTAATTATCCACTCATAAGGCATGTGTATGTTAAAAGACATCAGGAAGGAAATAAAGAAAAAAAAATGGATTTCAGTTGGCACTTTTTAAGTTAATGTTTTTTTTTTTTAATGTGGACCGTTTTAGTGTGTGAGCACAGAGTTTTGTATCACACAATTTATAGAAAGAACTACTGCCTCTCTTAGAGAAATTCTTAATAGTATTAATTTACCTTTTTTACCTAACTGTACTTCAAAACAACGATTTGAAATTCTAAATATAGTTTCAAGCAATATATTCCTTTAGTAAACATAAATTTTCAATACAATTGCAGAATATATTAGAAAAACCCTTCTTATCTTGATAATTAACTTTGTAATGGTCTCTATAACAATATGGATAAAGACTTCATAATCTTGATGAAAGAAATATCGATATAAATGTATGAAATTACAATTTTTGATGATTCTATTATAGATGATCATCTAAAACAATAACTTCAGACTACAGCCGATTCTGATTGTGGATCACGGTATTCAAACTAATAGAAGTGATCTTGAAAAACAGTATTCGTTGTATTCATCTGAACATACATGATATATTAATTTATTAAATTAAAAATATTTTAATTAAATTAAAAATCAGAAGACAAATGAAGTTTCTATAATTCCCCTGTGCATAATTCTCCTTTTGAAAGTTTATATCTCAACTAAAATTCACGAATACATGAATGGTTTGTATTGAATGATAAATTGACTAAAGTTCAGATTTTAGAGATTAATAAGAAATTTGGAATTCTGTAATGACATACCACACAGGATGTATACTCTAATCGCGGATCAATAACTAATTTTTAAACCACTATTGATAGGTATATTTTTCCGCTTGACAGGATGCTAAAATAAAAATAAAAATAATACTTTTGATATTGTTTCTGTCTATAAAACTACAGCTGAAAAATTTTTAATTCTCAATTAGTATATAGTCCCCCATTCTGATTAGTCAAATTTTCACTATCATTTTAAAACGAAATCATACCACTCTTTTGCAATCAAAATCGACAGGTAGTGGAACTATGAATTTTCTTATGTTATTTCAATCAACGATTGCAATAAGGGAGTGGTTTGAAATAATTTTTGAATATTTCTCGTTTAAATCAGAGAAAGATATAACGATCTAAAGGTATAATATTCAATCAATTTTAACCGTATACTTGGTTGAGTGGAATTTTATGGTGCAATAGCCAGATCTGACCATTCTTCCATTATTGACCATTATTCCATCCATAAGTGCGGAATTGTTTTCTGTTTGAAAGGTTAGTGCATTAATTTTTGTTTCTTAAATATGACTAAAAAGATTGGAAGATAGTGTATTGTTTTGAATATATTGACAGTATATATTATGAGGTATACGAATGTTAAACTCTTTACAACCTTGGGTTTTTTTTTGCTGATGATGTCCGGGCTTTCTCATCTATGAAATATTTTTTCTTATTAAATATTTCATTGAAACACAACCAATGAGTAAAGTATAAATGCAAATGCAAAAGTAATGGCTAACAAATTTTAATTTAGATAATAGTAAAAAGCAATGGAGAATAACATTTGTTATAATACTGTGATAGATGCGTTGAAATAATTCATTTCAATTATTATATTCTACATTCAAATAATTTTATACGAACGTTTAGAAAAATAATAAATAGTTACTGGTAACCAATAAAAATAATTTCGTTAACTGAAATATGTTTCAAACTAGTTTCAACTAGAGTCATAATCAAAGAAATACTGCAATAAATTTCATTTAAAATGTTATTTTACTCCCTTCCTCGGTATTGTATAAAATTTACTCCACATAAAAGTTTCTCACGCCACTCACGTTCACCACTCGAATCAAAATCAAATACAAAGCCCCCCCCCCCCCCTTTTTAACCTGAAAGGAAAAAATCTCCATCAAAACTCCCTCCCAATACAAAACGAGCCGTGTCAACCTCAACACAACACTCCTTTACCAATACCTTACATAACGTTATCCACTCCAGCGGAACCGGCATTTTTCAGAATTCTCTCCAGATAATTGGGCTTCTGACTTTCGGGAAACTTCAAATCAAAAAGAAAATATACCCTAGCTTTAACAAGCCTGTCTGTCCTTAAACGAAGAGCGGGGATGTCTTTTTTTCACTCCCCTCCACCCCTCAGACACACAGAGAGAGAGACCCTCTTCTGTTCCTCCAGAAAGGGAAGATCAGGTAAGAGAAGAAATTTCGGCTTGAATGAAGTTGCTCCCTCCCGCTGAAAAGAAGGTATTCTGGTGCCTCTGACATGTGTCCCTGCCACATGGTGTGGCTGCTATTGATCAGAGACATATGAGCTAAGTTTCTGTAGAAGGTCGATGCATGTTTAAGGAAATGAAGTGTCGATTCATATGAGACACTGAAAGTTATCTGCAGCCGTTCGTGTAGAAGAAGAATACACGCAGTAGAATTTATGTCTCAGCTTAAACCTTATTCAGTGCTGAGATTTCACCGCTAAATTTATTCTATGGGTTAAACGTATTATCTGTATTCAAATGTATTACAGTTTTACACTTGTTCTTTCTTAAGCACTAAATTCAAATTACATTCTTTTGTTTAACTTGACTTTAACTTTATAAAACTGTTTCATATTTTGTAAGAATGGATTTTTCATTGATATTTCATTCGCTACCTGATGCATTACAGTTCTAAAACTATAAACACTTTATTTTTTTAATGACAAAACATTATTTTTATTATTTTAAATACATTTTTTGTTAATTCACTAATTTTCATTAAATTATGATTATATACGAGTGACACCACCAAGTATTTCATTTTTCAAAGGGATTATTGACGCAGTTTTTAATAAATAGATATAAAATATATTGAAAGTTAATCAAAAGATAATTAATTAATTTTTTTAATGAAAACTGGAGATGAAGAAACAAAATGAAAAGTGCAATGCCCTGAAAACAAACGAGGCAAAAATTAAATAACGTTAAATAACTTATGTAGAAAACTCCATTATGATGATAATGAACATTATATTAAAAAAATAAAGTATATAACGATAATGATTAAAATTTCAATTTCTTTCTTCAAGTATTTTTCTAGCACTATACATTTTAATGATAGGATTCGCACTACTCGATTCTAAAAAATAAAACTAGTAATTTACACTTTAGTACATTAATGAATAAATGCAAATTTTATAATTATGTAAACTAATTTATACACAGTAACAATGATTAACATATAATTATTTCGGGTGTGTTTATATTTATTCATAAATATTTATTTTATTTGTATGTATTGCATGTCAGAAAAGATAAATATGAGAAACTCTCAGAATGAAATAAAAGGGATAATACAAAATTCAAACCTTATCAATTATAGCATTTAGAAAATGTGAAAATATGGTCAATTGATGTACTCGCAGCTTACTACAAAACCGCTTTTAAATACGTTAGGGGTAGCTGGAGTTTGTGAATAAAGCCCAATCTAAGCATCACGAAATGCACTGCATGCAATAGACATTTGCAATCGTGTACCTCTATTCATAAAAAAGTATATTATTGAACAGCAACAATGTACTAGAAATAATCGAACGTAAACAATTGTTGGATGATGACATGGGCTATGTACAATGAATCATAGTTTTACTTTTAACCAAATAACGCATGGCATTGTGCATATCGAATGCCAAATAAAAAAATTCATATTTAAAAGGCGAAACTTCAACTTCAAGAAAGAGGGAAGGCTGAAATATTTCTGAGGAATTTTTCATAAGGATTGTGTCCATTCATTAAAGTGATTATCAACATGAAAAACATTCGTTTTTAAATTCTCAATGAGAAGATGTCCATTATTTAATATCTTCAAAATAATTATGCACTACACAACACGTTTTTCAATCTGACAAAAGCAAAATTCAAAAACTGGACATATATATGTTAAATATGCTGATATCAGTAGCCAACATTTTTGGATAAGTTGCTTCAACTAATTCTAAGCAGGTGGTTTAAACTGAACACAAAGCAACTGGAGAACCTTGTAAATACGATTCCAAAAAAATCCCAGATAGTTATCAGAATCAGAATTTCACGATATCCACACGATTTCTGAAAGACTTTTTCTTGTATTGTAAGCTTACACAACAATGCTTTTCTCTTCAATAAATGTGTTTAAAATGATTAAATGATAACACATTTATTGAAAGCTCTTAATGGTGAATCATCATAATAAATGAATCCTATGAGTGCCATTTCGCAATGAGATCAATGTGTGATAATCTGACTCCCATAATACACTATAGAAATATTATGAAAATTCTTAACGCCATCGTGTAAACAAAGACACGATAACATATCGCAATATAATACAACATGCATGGATATGAATGTGATAGCACTTTTTTTCTTGTAAAATAATTCAATGATAAATTTTAAAATTATGCACTAATATACTTTTTGCATTTTATAAATATTTGCATTATAATGCTAAAATTTTTAGAAGGAAACAATATAAATAAACAATGCATGGCATAATGTGCAGCGAAGACCGAATTATTCCTTTAGAAAAAGGAATAATTCGGCTTGTGCATGTAGGTGCAAGGTTGGTGCAATGTTTCGTGGATGAAAAGAATTTTAGCAATGACAATAATTATCTATAATATCTTCAGAAATCATTAAACTAATAATTGAAAATCATTATTCAACATGTTATTCGCTAAAAGTTGTATTATATGTATATGTATTACTGAGAAGATAAGCAAAGCAAAATAAATATCATGGAACTGTGTTCAAGACCCTTTCTGGAATTGTGGAATCGTAAGCAATTGTATAAGCGTAATCTACTTAATAAATACCCGAAAGAAGCTAATAGGGTTTTCTTGACATGGTGGATGCCACTATACAGTAACTTTATTCCCTGTGAGCGGAGAAACCATTGAACCATCTGTAATCGCCAGACCATCTAGGAGAGCATGATTAAATGGCGTTTTTTTGTAGTACCCTATTTCTTCTCAATGTCGACAGCTAAGATTTAGTAACATCAAAATATTCAGGGTTTTTTTTTTTTTTTGTAATTTGGGGAAACAGTAGGAGCTTATAAAACTTCGATGACTGCTAGTGAGATGGCTCACTATTAATAAAAAAGAAGTTCCGAATCTCTAACCCGAAATATCATAGAATGATTATATTTTTGGATTTATCCATCAGTTTTTTTTCCTTCCTTTTCACTCTTGATTTTAAAACTCGAATGGGTCTGCAGTTCCATTCTGTACAAAATGAGTTATATCACACTTAAGTTACATCAGATAAAAAAGGCTTTATGAAATGTTGCGTTTATTTTGAAAAAGCAAATGCCATTTTCTAAATATTATAAAGAAAAACCTACAAACTTTGGTAATGATTAACGTTTTATTGCTTGCTCTGTAATGATGATAGCCGAAGTAAATTAAAATATTTTTGTAATAATCAATATGAAACGTTTTATAATAAAGGTTTGTAGGTTCAATATGTTAAAACATTGATGTACTAAATAGAAAAAAATCTTATATTTACTGTCGTGTTGTCATATGAAAGCTGTAAAATTTATCATTCATTATTGATAATTCAACAGTTTCGTTGCACTTGATCTAATGATGGTGAATCAGTGTTACAAAATTATATTTAAATTTAATTAAAAAAATTAAAACTAAAGAAAAAATGTAAACTTCTATCACCTAAAAATGCAATATTTAAAATTTTAAAATAGTCGAAAATATTTGTGTACGTGGGAAAGGATTTGTTATTATATATACCATTTTTTTTGCATCAATTTTTTGTTGTGATAATATTGCCCAAAGTTATAATGGAAGCACACAAAAATACCAACTAATTTTTAAATGCCTAAATATCTGTTTCAAATTTTGGAAAAAAACTCTTTGTTAGTGACTGTCTATTATCTAAGAAGTAACTTCAAATTAAATTTAAGTGACTCTAGTGCATCGATTTGCATTGTTGGATCTTTTAACGATTTTTGTATCAGACATCATTAATCTTCCAGATATTAAACTTAAAAAAACATTATTATGCTAAAATAGCCCAAATAGACGAACTATTTCAATACAGACCAAGAATGCTACTGGAAACATGACGAGCAAAAACGACACCAGCTGATTGTTGGTATGAAAACGCACTTATCAATGCCAAAATGAAAAACATTGAATGAAATTGAGAAAATCATATGTCGTATATTTCTGTAAAAGATTTGGGATTAAAAAAATTGTAATAAAAATTATAAATCTGGCTTTGATTTCATTTCGCTAGATGACTCGCACAATTCATTAGTCTTTGGTCGAGAGCTTATTTTTTTTGTTTTGTTTCTGTATGAATTATTAATTGGAAATGGAAATGAAACTATGTGAAGGGTATGAAACATGAAATAAATCAACAGCTAAAGAAACTAACTTCCCGAGCCTCCCAGAAATAATTTGAACAATGAAAATGAACAGATATATTATTCCAAATGGGAAGTATAAAAGAGAAAATAATGAAATATGAGTTTTGTGAAATAAAGATTTCAAAAGTTCACATTATCGTTCGTTTATCATTTAATTTGCATACTGTATACCCCATGAAAAATCAATAATTTATTATCATAACTCTTGCAATGAGATATGTACTTACAATTGCAAAATTTCCCCAAATAAGTCACACAGATGTATAAAAATGGTTTGTCTTCTGAAAAGAATGGTAACAAAAAGTTGTAAAATATAAATTTTTCTACTGCCCTCGTAGAGAAAATGCTTTAATAAAGGTTTTTCTTATGCTCTCATATAAAGATGATAAGTTTCATGTTTCAGTATAAAAAAATATGAAATAGTCAAAGTCGAATTTATTCACTTAGACTATTTTTCTATACCTTTGACCGATGTTTGAACAATTATTTCTAGCCCAATCAGCTGTCAGAGATAAACTTTATTCAGACAACGATGATTGAAGGATTGTTTTACTGTAATTTTCCAGAATAGTGAATATATAAAAGATGATTTAGAAGGCATAGTCAGAAAATAATAACTCATTCTTTGACAACTAAACAAAATACATTATTATAAAAATACTTGTGTTAATGAACAAGTTTTAGCTTGTGACATAAAGATAGTTTTTTAGAATTTGTAAGCAAAGATTCACGGAGGGTGTATCCAAAGAAAACTTAAAACTTAGTTCAGATATTTCGACAATCAAAATTTAACTTATATACTTGAGCATTATTAAATTTTTAATTGCTATGATTTTCTTATTAGTAACAGTTGATATTAAAATGTCTGCATGTGGTATTACATCATGTATTAAAAGATGAACGTACTATTTGACACCAGAACACTTTTAGGTTGGCTTTTTTAGTCAATTTTAATCTCTAAAATAAAATTTAAAAAAATTAGAAAACCAATAAGAATCTAGAAACTTAATATTTCTCTAATAAATAATTATATATCATTAATTGTAAATAGTATCAATCTCCCTTTCTCTCTCTCTCTCTCTCTATTTTTCTTAATCTAACTTCTATACTAATTAATTTCCAAATTTTAATCGTAATTTAGTCTATATTAACTTCATTCTAAAAAGCCTTCTTATTTCCTGATCCAGTTTTTATTTAGTTAAATTTTATTATTCCATATTCGCTATAGAAAACTGATGATCTTAGTATTTTCTCACACTCAAAGTGAAGGCATAAAAATCCTTAAGACTTACAATATTCTCTCACAGATTATTGAGATTCCTTATCCTAAATATACTGTCAAAGAAATATTGATCGAAATCTTATGGTAAAATTACTGAAGGGAAAAATTTTTGTCTCTTCTGCTCTTGAGCCGAGATATAGACTGATGTATTTCTTATAACTTTTTCTTTGTACTTAAATTATACCACCGTGGTGGAAAAAAAAATT
>JAPMOR010091640.1:351995-373469 GCA_026543865.1 Argiope aurantia | reverse complement strand
ATCACGTGCAGATATCCCACATTACATTATGTCATGGAATGCAGATGATATATATACATTGAGAAGACATTTTTACAAGAACATTTTCAGAAATGCATGCTTGTTATCAGATGTTCTTAGATGTATTTCTAACAATTTTCTGCATGGTTTTCGTTCAGCACCTGGTTTCACAAACAAACAAACCAACGTTCTAGGGAAAATTAAGAATTCTGAAATATAGCCCAAAACTTAATTTAATAATTTAGATGAATGAAATTATGTTGAAAACTAATCGAATTTAATGAAATTTCTAATTATTTTAAATAACATGACTGTTAGTAAGTCATTAAATACATGATTACCTTGTAACAGCATTAAAAAATTATAAAATCAAACTTATGTTCAATTTTTGAAGAATAAGCTCCTTGTTCAAACTTTCTGATTTTAAAGAAAATTAATTTTAATAAATTTCATTTTTAAAGGTATCAACTATCACATTTTTCAAATAGTTTTGCAAATTATTTTAAAGTACCCCTGTAAGATTTTATACATTTCCATTAAATATTTTACACTTCTAAATACACCTTTTTATGCGTTGATAAATAATGTCACCATAAAGTGAAAACATATTTAAAAAAATACGTATAATGTTTAAATGTTTTCAAAATAAGAAATTCGTTAGTCAGCAGTTAGTTGTATCATGACCATCTGCCTGTCTTTAAAAGCCGTCACTGTCAACGAAATTATTAGTGAAGAGGAACGGCAAAGGACAATAAAGACCTTTTCGTCGTTTTCAACGGCATGCATTGCTGTAGGAAAAATTGGTTGAAGCCATCTTGGAAACACCTGAAGAGGACAAAATAAGACTATTTTGGCCTTCTGGAAGCGGATTTAATTTGCGGAAAAACACATCTCCGACGCTAGAAGGTTTAATAAGTTCATATTTCCAAAGATGGAATATTATTATCAAATTTTCACTTTTTTCTTGATATATTAGTTTTCAAATTTTATATACTCATGCATTGTTAATAAAAACAGACAGTTTTTATCTATTCAGGTTTTAGTTATTAGATTATCAATTAATTTAATACACTTATATTATCCTATACCTTTTTTTATGTTATTTTACCTATTATCTAAAGTTTTTCGTGGTGACAGGTACAATTTAATCTCAACAATTTTTTCAACAAATTATTTCTTACTCTAAAGTAAAATTTCAATTCGATTTACATCATACATTATTCTTAAAAAGCCGAACCTGGGTTATTTTTCTGAAGTTAGGAGAAATATGTTTGTATTCATATAGTTTTTTTTTTCATTGAATACGTTTTTATAAAAGAAATGCCATTTGTAGTATTCTTAACACAATTATTTCTTTCCTCACTGAACTCACCATACGTCATTACTGCTTCAAAATATTTTATTCATTAAAATGCTTAGAGCAAAACAGCGTCAATTATGGGAGAAGTCTAGACTGGTTTATCCAAAATGGCTGGACGTCATCCAATTGAAATTTTTACTGTGACATTATCTTTCTTGGTGTATTTCAAAATGTGCCAAGTTGCAGATTTTAGATGCGTTTTGAGGTATTTGGTTAACTGAGAGTAAATTGCACTCTCAGATTCTAAATAAACGTATCGTCTACTATAAGTTCTCTTTTTTTTTGTTTTTTTACATGACGTGACACATTTAGAAATTTAAAGACACAGAGAAAGAGCTCTTTGAATTCTTTTTTTTTATTATTTAGTAGTCGTGCGTGTAATATCATTGTTTCCGCTGAATCTATGCTAATAGAAATATTGAAATATTTTACAAAATTCCATTGAGGAACTGATTCTGTATTTAGCCGATAAAGGACAATGTAAATGTACTCGCTATATCGAGCAAAACCATGTTTTTTATTCCTATAGAAGCTTTTAAACGAAGACAGATGCCAATGAATGATAATGATAGGAACCACAAAATAATTTTAGTTGGCACTTTTTTGTAATATAGAAGCATTTATCTTCACCGCTTATTTTCATAAAAGTGAAACTAAAATTTGCCACTTAAGAAATCTTGTAACAGAATAAAAATAGTTAAAATTATCTAAGAAATAGCTATTTATAATTCTGTAAAAACCAGCTTAGCATGAGTATTATTTTTTAAAAAAATTATCTAACAAAAAATATTTTTAATAATATTTAAGCTATTAATTTTTTTGAATAAAATTTTATACCTGATATGCTTTTAATATAATTCTGATGAAGAGGTAAAACATTCGGAAAATTGAATAAAACTTTGAAAATTTAAAACATTTTGGATGTTTTCCAAGAAATTATCTTCGTTCATCTTTGCACGGCGCATTTTATCTTTTACATTATTTCATAACATAAAAGCAATAAAGATGAGATAAAATAATATTGTTTGGATGATAATTATCACATTATAAGAATGAAGAATATTTATCAATTTACAGGGATGCACACCTATTCATAGTAATGAATGAAACTATAATACTAGTGAAAATGTCTTTCATTAGTATACGAACGCAATCTGAACGTAAACTGTTAAAATCATTTAAATGTTTCTATATTCATTTGTCATCTTTTTCTAATATTCATGAACATAAATCTCTTACATAAAAAAGTTCAATAAATTAAATCATATATAAATGAAAGGCAATCAGAGATCATAAAATATATCTACAGTAAAAATATTTTTATTACATCTATTTTCTCAATAAAAATTCAAATACTGCAAAAAATAAAATAAGTATTTTAAGAAAGTAATTTCATTTAGTAAAATATTTCATGGCAAAATGTGCACCAATACAAAGTTTTCGAAAATCAGTTTATAAGTATATCCACAGTGGTGATAACCCTTTCTCCAATTTACCTGTCGTCTCTTCCATTCATTGCATCTTACACAAAGGCACTTTTCTTCTCCATTCTTTTCACCTGACATTTATAAGTTTATATCTCACCCATATCAGCGGCAAAAGTCTTATAAATATCACCCACCCGATAGCGTCTATGTCCTTCCCTGATGGGATTATGATCTGCGGCTGATAAAGAGTGCCACACGAGTACGGTTGCAGTTATCGAAGCCATCTTTTATCTCCTCACAATGAAGCGAACCGTAATGCGATTGCTCTCTAGCTCAAGAAGTCTCAGAGAAGATTGTTATGCCACGAATGATGTTTTTATAGGACTTCTCCAATAACAAGATAGCGAGATTTATTGTTGCCATTTCGAGAACGCGCAAAGAAATAAGCCTTTAATTTATAGAATAATAATATGTTTATAGGGTAGAAGAAGATGATGATGCGTTTTTGATCAGGAAACATATATTATATTATTAAATAATGTATTTCATTTTTTTATTGATGCATACAAAACTATAAGTAGATAATGACATTATATTTGTAATTCTTTTGCCATGATTTCATATATTCATTCTTAAATTCAAAGTTAATCATAATTGCATTTCAAATATGAATATTTTTTATTTGGTTAAGGGTAAGCAGTGCGACAATGAAAATTAGATTTTCGATTTTACGAGTGAGTTGTCGAATTAGATTTTTGATTCTATCCCATGCTCACTATATTTCTTTCTAAGCCTATTGCAAATAAGGCAGATTTATTACAGAATAAAATTCTAAGAATTATGGTGACATTTCAGATTTTTTGTGTATCTAATTACGACGTAAAATATGTAAATTGCGATATAGAAATTTCTGTTTTATTATAAAATCATACTATTAGCATCTATAAATTCAAACAAATAAAAAAAATGCAAAAATTTTTCTTAAAACCTTTTAACTTTTGAGTAATTATAATTTAATATAATAATATAATTATGTACATTATAGAATGCAAAAGATGAAATAGTTTTTATATAGTTAAAATTTCTAACGTACAATAATCTTATGTTCCAAAATACCAAATTTGCAATTACAATATTTCAATTCAATAAACTCAATATTAGCTATATGACTGCCATATCCAAAAGATCTTCACATATTTTGAGAACTAGTTTCATGTTATTTTATATACTCAATTTTTAAATTAATTAATTATCGATGCGCTCATGCTTGTCTTAATGCTATTACATAATGATTAATATAAAATGTAGTTCATAATAACTGCATAAAGCATGAGCTAAATATTCATTACTTCTGGAGCATATTTCCCTAAATATCGAATTCCAGACCTCATCTATTAATATGCATGTTCTATCGAGCCCAGCACTTAACAACTTACGGATATCGGATTGAACAGAGGTTATTCATACACGAAAGGAATCTGTTATTCTCATTAAGTGGAATCCAATAACTAATTGATATGTAATAGTTCTGGAAAACAATGCGTATAGATAATGCGTTTGAGTCTCATCACGAATAAACGAATTTCTGATTTATGAAGCAAATTTGATTTATCATTACATTTGATTTATCATTGCACCCACGCCACGGATTGTAGATACTTTGCAATATAATGACAGGCATAATTACTAGCATATAGTCTAAAAGATGGTGCAGTAATTGAATTTTGTTATTTGCTGCAGTGATGTTCTGCAATACATATAAAATTCAGAGGTGTAATTAATTAATTAATAGCCAGTTCTCTAATACGTTAAATTTTAATTTAAAATTAGCATGTAAAGTTTTAATTGTTGTATTCATCGTCATATTCAAAATAAAGAATGTTTTATTAGTATTATAAGCATATAAAAAATGCATTTAAATAAATGTTCTTGATAATTGAAATAATTATCCACAGTACAATTTGTCCTATGTTACATCAAAACATTTATTGGTTTAAGATTATTAATTTTTTTATAACTTTTATAATTAACATATATCCAAAATTTAAAAAAAAATGATGAATAAATAGAAGATATGTAGATAGGAACAATCGACATATATGTATTTCAATGAAGAATTGTTAAAAGTATACACAGAAAAATACCAAAATTTGAAGGTAAAAAATGTATTTCATGATACCAACTGTTTTGCATTTTTGCTGAATTTCATACATAATACAAGGAGATTGTCAAAAACAACTCATGAAAATCTAGGCTGACGTAAAGGAAAAGACTCAAATTGTGTGGTATTTCTAATTAAGTGTAAAATAGCATCAACCAGCAATCTATTACCTTGTTTTGATTGACTTAGGATGTATGAAATTAATCGACTGAAAGCTTTCATTTTTATTTAAGAAAAGTGGTAGCCTGAGTTAAAAATTCAGTTTTATATAAGAAAAATCATCTTATACAATATAGATGATCTTCAAAGAGACCGCAAGAAGGAAAGCAACTGTCCAAGTGAAGTATGTTATTATTGATTAATTAATTAAAAGCCAAGGTTTTCTTAAAGCTGTTAATGGTGGACAATAGTCTTGTAAGGAAAACTGAGCTTAGAAATTTGTGAACCTAGAGGAATTCTGGGTTGGAATTTAATTCTGGAGATGGGATTGGCCACTAAGTAGTATTGCTTTTATTACTGTTTTTTGCTATTGATAATAATTATTTTGATTAGTTGCTCATGTTGTTTTCTTTTAGAATGAAGTTTCATTTTTACACAAGCATAAAATACATAAAAAAACATAAAGAAATTTTTATATCTGTTGTTTTTAATAGTCGCGATTTCACATGGAAAATTATATTTTTACATACAAATATATATTACTTCATTGATAATTATTGCCTGCCTCTCTTTGATGAATTTAACACAGATATTTCGTTAATCAGTAGTTCTAAATCCTTTCCAAACAAGCAATATCTGTCATTAGTTTTCAAGTTCAACTTGAATCAATTAGTGAAAAGGCCTGCATTCATTTGAATTTACTTAACTCATTTGTGCCTTTTTTTGTAAATTTTCTTATCAAAAGATTAATAACATTTTAGTTTTGTCAAATATCAGTCACGGAAAACTTAGTTTGGTCCGTTAAATTTCGTGGAAGTTTCGAAGTAATGTATCGATCAATTTTTATATCAAACATGATATATAATTAAAACGTAATAAATTAAAGTGCTGGCTAATAATTGTCTAGACATATCTATTTGTAATGAATCCTTAAATTAAAGACGTTTTTTAAACAACAAAGAAATAAAAATCCCACAAAAATTAAAATAACTATGCTCACGGTTGAATATTGCACTATAATTAAACCTTAACTTGGAGGGGAAAATTTAGGACATAACTGGTGAGGTGTGGTCTAGAAGAGAGCATTTTCTTTACACAAAAAGAAAATTTTCTAATAAAAGCATTAGTATGAAAATCTGTAAATATATTCTGAAGATATTTTTCTTGATATATAAATATGTTTTAGCAATTTTTCAAAATATATTTTCATTTAAAAAAGTAATTGCGTTAAACATACATTTTCTTCTGAAATTATATGTTATAACAAATAATATACTTAAAAACATATTACTTTTTATTTTTTTAATTCATATTTATTTTATCCAATATACAAAGGTATATAAAAAATAATATAAGGGGAAATTCAGCAATTATATGAAAAATAAAGAAAAATTGACCCCTTTTTTTATTGGCATCATCCGTTGTCGAGGGCATTTTAAACACACAGTTTAATTACGAGTATAAAAGTCAGCCTATAAATTCTGTAGATATTTCTCTTTGTATATTAATATATTTTATAAATTTTTCAAAGTACATTATCATTAGAAAAATTAATTATATTTCAATATACACATCAGAATCAGCCGAATGAGAACTTTCATCAAAAAAGAATTTGTGTACAATTATCCTCACCACTAAAATCACTTTCTGCTTCATTTAAAAGTATCTGAAGCTCTGTTTTATAGCGGGGATGAGTGTGTTGGATAAGATTTCGAGCACCAGTTTTAGAGTCATTTGCTTAGTCTCGTACAAAACCGTAACACTAAAAGGGAGGTGCTGGCTCACAGATGTCGCGCTAAGAAATAGCTGAAGTACTTAAAAAGCATCCGCTGAAACCAGCTGAGAAAGTGCACGTGTCATAAATGTCACAAAACAAGAAGATACAGAGTCAATTCATTCGATTGAGATAAACATCGAATATGACTGATCGAAATTCCATCTTTAGCTCTCTGACATTCCGCATATCCACTGTAAAGGATTAAAGAAATCATGAATTACTCATTAAATCATAATACAAAATTATTTAAATTAATAACCTTATAATGATAATGGAAATAAAACATATATGAATAGAGTTTTCACATGTGAATTAACTTTGCTTATGAAAAATATAATGCTTTTAAAATATGTATATTCAATTTTTCTATTTATTATTATTTTTAGTTGAGTTTTTAGTTAAAGCTAATAAAGCTTTAGTTGAGTTTTAGTTTCAAAGCTAATAAAGTAAACATTTTCATTCAATCGAGTATCACCGAGTTAAAAATTGCCCTCACATTTCAACAAAGTCATTCACATAAATTCTAAATTTATTTATAAATTATGCCAAAAAGTTTTATTCATTTTCTGCATTTAAATGAAATTTAAATAACAATTGCACTGTTGCGTTTATGGATAAATAATTTATTTCCTATTTTACATTTCAGGAACTCCGACAAGAAAATTTATTTAATTAGTTCTGGAGGATTATATTTGTGCAAAATCCAGATATTAATGCGAATGGAGCTTGCATGGTCGATAACGTGGATATCAAGATTAATTTCTAGAAGTTCAATACTAAAGAGAGAGAGTTATATTCACCCTGGAGCAATTTACCTCAATATCGATTCAGAGATCATTTGAAGTGATCCGTTTGCTGGTTAGAAATGATGTGATGTCCTTAAAAGGATTTGCATATACACTGCTAAGTTAATTAAAGAATATTTTAGTTTTCTATAAACAAATGTAAACAGTGAGTTTGAATTTTACGAAAAAAAAAGAGAGAGATAAATGAAAAATTTCAATGTCAGAAGAAAAATAAATTATTTCGTAAAATAAGAGATATTCCAAAAATAAAAATATTCTGATAAAAGAATATTTAAATAAAAACACATATAAATATATATATATATATATATATATATATATATATATATAAAACCAAGCAAGAAAAAAACCAAGCATTTTCAGCAGCTAATAAAATTTTATTGCAGTTCATTTTATGAAATATGTGTATATATAAAAAAGGTCGACAAGAAAGGTCTGTTTTGCATAATCCGAAGAGAATAATTTTTTAATGGAAATATTCAGCTGAATGAAATTTCTGGATAGGTATTTAAAGTTTAAAAGGAAATCAAATTCAATCGATAGAAGCAAAATTAAGAAAAGTGACAAATAAAAAAAATATTTGCCAAATTCCGGATATTTTAAATTTTTTTTAAAATGCATGCTAATTAAGACAAATTAGTCAAATCTCAAGAATTCCGAATAAGGATCGACACGTATCATTCTCTGAAAGAAGACACTGAAATAGAATAGGAATATTGCTCTTCCCCACCACATATTTTTTTTCTGAAACCAGCACCTATATTAAAGCTTGTGTGCTTTTATGGCATGTATTTGGCTAACTAATCGATAATATAAACTAACAAAGTGAGCAGGAGAGTATACCAGAGGAAAAATCAAAGAAACACTGACAAATGTCTATTTTAAAATTTTATTCAGATAATAAGCAAATCATTATCGTTGTCACATGATACATTTTTGCACTCTTGCAAGAAAGAATCAATTTTGTTGGAAAATATATGGAGTTAAACTTAACTAAAACGAACAAAAATTGGTTCAAAATCAGTCCTAAAAAATCTACAACTCTGCTTCAGGCTAATGAGAAATTATGGTTTTATCAGCTCAATGCTGCGAATGAGTGACGTTTTGCCAGCGTCATATATAGAGTAATGGAGATATATACATCATAATTATTTTGTGTTTTTCTGCGTAAATTTAACAGGTTAAATATGCACAGTGGACATAATTCATCTCTTCAACGTCAATAGTTTTATTTATGTAGAGCATTTTTTATTTCGCCTTAAGAATATGCAATAAAGTAACTGCAAATACCTTTCTTTTTTTCATTTGGCTCTTCTGTGTTAAATTAATGCATTCCTATTGTCAGGAAATTCAATTTTCTTAGTGCAGTAGACGATATGAAATTCATTGTGATGCTTACGTGGTTTATTGAATTTTTGAGAAAATAATACAGCCAAATATCTTTTGATTACATACTATTTTATAGAATATGTATATTCGTGTTCACGAGATATTGACAAAAGTCACACCATTTTAATTTGTGAATCAATTGTGCATCTTTGAAGAAGAAAAAAAATACTTTAAGACACTAAATGTAATACGTCGTAATTTGTACCAATTTGTAATGAATTTTATTTTTAAATCTGTACTAACATAGAAAGTGATTAGAACAATTAAATGAAACCTATTCACTAAAATAACTGTAACAACTAGTGATCCAGAAAATAATAATAAAAAAAATATGAAATGACAAAAAAAAAGTTAAGAAAACGTTGAAAGAAAGTGTTAGCAATGACTCCAATCAGTTCGCGATGGAAGATTATAATAATAAGGGAGGAAATAAATATAAAATAATAAAAAATTGCAAACTTGACTCAATGATTTTTATCACAATTCATCAAAAAGAAAATAATTTGATGTTAAAGATTCCATAATTAAGTTTATCCATGTGCAACTTTATTCATACCCAAATAAATTAGTCACTTAAGCTGACTTAGTTACAGACATAACTGGCTGATTATATCATGTATTAATTATAACATAGGTATATTGAGTTGACTAAAATATTCTCATTTGTATATTCTTTGTTCTTCTAATTTGATTTTTTTTAATCTTTAAATGTTAGATTTTTAGGCAAAGATAAGAACAATGAAAACTATAAATTAAAATATAAATATAAATATAAAAACATAAAAAATAGCAAAATAATAAATATATAATATAAAAATATAAATATAAAGTGAAAATATAAAAAAATGTAAATGATTAACTATGTATGACACCCTTATCATTTCATTTTTTTTTTCATTTTATTGATAATATTGTAATGAAACGATAAAAATTACGATTAGCATTTTCATAGAAATTTAGCCTCAACAGTACAAAAAAGCGAAAAATTAAAAATTAAGCAATTATAATAGTATATATGTACATTTTAAACATATCTATCATATTAATGTCACCATCATAAAAGCTTTATGAAAAGCATAAGATTAATAGATTGCGAAAATTCTCATATTTTTTTATGAACTTCTTCATCGAATTTGGCCATCTTTAAATTATTTTCTATCTTTATATGAATAAAAAGAATTTACATCAGAATTCTAAGCTAGCTAAGAAAACTTTCACTTCTCATGTCAGACGGAGGGTTTCAAAGAAAGACACTAAAGCAGCCTATACCTTTTGGTAAATTTTCTTTCGGGAACAAGGATCTCAAATATGTAGAGAAGAGAGTTAGCCCCTATACCGGTATGTTTACTTTGTAATAAAAACCTTTAAGGGAGAGGAAATAATTAAAATTTTTGCAAAATCGATTATTCGATCGATTGTAAGTTGAAAGACGGTTCACTGTGCGTCGAAATATTAGCTGTCGTTATGCTATCCAGTCACGTAGATGATAAATGTTGCCTTCAAACTGTTAGGGTTAAACTTTTGTGGAATTGAATGGATATTTAGGGCAAGAATGTTATGAAAACTTAAAGGACTGACCAATATTTATAGAACTGCTAATAACTTTTTTAAAATGATGGAACTTTTATAATATTTCTTTAATTTTATTTTAAATCAAATGAAATTTGATTTGGAAATATGTTTCTAGTAAGCTATAACTGTGCTCAAAAGTTAAGAATGAGAAAAAAATCACATTTAGTAAAATGAATTTTTTTTTCATTTCTCAGAATTAAAAATTTTAAAATTACCAGAACTTATACTGCATTGCTCACAATGCATGTAAAAGTTTAAAAGTTACATCAGCAGCTTGTAACTACATACTGACATTTTTAATTGTATAGGCTGTCCTTTATATGGTATTTCTATAATTAACTAGAATAGAGAATTCCTCATTAAGACATGCCAATTGCTTCATCTTGGCTAAAAGGTAACTTTAATTAGAACGGCTAATGTCAATTGATAGTATATAGGAATTAACAAATGAAGGATAATTCAGAATCTTAAAGTCACAGAAGCAAAATTTCTCCTTTTACTTGTGTGAGTCAATCCACTGATTGTGAACTTTATACTATTTTGTCCTACAAATTCCTATACATCTCAATTAATAGTATTTTCGATAATTATATGTGTGCTCCTTATATAATCTTAGAAATTTCGATCTGATAATTTGTTAATATCATTATCGAATTCTCCCAAATGTGCTTGCGGTAGTTTTGGCACTTCGAATTCTTCGTCTGCTTCCATTTATTTATCATACGCGCTCATTACTCATTTGTATACCATTTTTATACCATCGATTTTTTCGCCTATATAAGAATTTTGTATCTTTAAAGCACGCACATGTTTATATGACTATATCCTGATAGTTTGAGGTTTTCATCATTTTTTACATTTTTTTATCATAATGAATTGTTTTTAGTATGACATATTGTCTTTAAATTGGGTGAAGGAAAAGTCAATGAATAGAATGTGATATATATCATGCGAAATATAAGTGTCTCTAGGAAAAAAGTTTGGAATTCGTTAAATTACATTTGATACGTAGTTATTTCTTGGGTAGAAGGTCATTAAAAACACGTCTTAAATGTTTGGTAAGCCTTAAAAGAAATGTAAACATTTTTGTGATGCCTTCTTATCTTATTATTATTGCCTAAAAATAGTTTATAAGCCTTTTTAACATCCAAAAAATATATAGGTGGCAGTGACATCAATTTTATTGCCGAGTGATTTCTTCTTTAATTTTTATAATTTCATTGAAATTTATTAATTGATTTTTATAGTTGCATTAAAATGTTGCGTGTTTCAATACATGACTACTGTATTGTTTCAGTTATAAATGTAAAAAAATACTGAAATAGTTGCATTAACAAACTATTGTTTTTTTGTCAATACAACAGAGAGTTGCATTGTTTCAATACATTTTTTTATTCTGTTCATTGTCGAGTATTTAATTTTTATTAATTAATACTTGCTTCATATATTAACATTTACAAATAATATTCAAGCATGCTGATAAATTCAGATTCTTTTTTTTAATTTTAGTAAATTGCGAGATACAAATGCCGTTAGGCACAGAAAACAAATATGGATGCAATTAACCAAATGAAGACATAAGAAATGAATCAAGTCTAAAATATTATTGCACTTATATTATCGCACTTCCAATTCATAATTTATTTTCTATTCTCTTTTCCCCTTTTTTTCTTATTCTACCTTTGCTTTTATATTTTATTAGAAGATGTTGCCGTCTAGAAGGGTTGTTATTATGTTAGCAAAATCTCAGATCTGATAAATGTCATTTTGCTTTGTCTCGCCTTCTATGGTGTAGTTTTCTTTCTTACTGACCTTTCTTTTCTTGCAAAAGGTTTTCCTCATTCATAATTTCCATTAATACTCAAATCAAAACTAATCATTGAAATCGAAAAAAATAGTGATTCACTAATAAAAAACGATACAAGGCTAAATATAAAATAAAAAAAAAATACTAAAAAAATATTTAAAAAAAAAGCTTCTGATTGTTATTAAAATGAGAATATAAAGAATCAGCATAAAATCACAGACATCAGCTGGCATATAAAATGTAGATATAACGAGGGAATTACAATTGCATAGCTAATTTTTTTTCACACATAGGTTTATTCGAAACGGTGGGCGAAACATAAGTTCACATATACATTATCGTTAAAGACGGATACTTAATGCGCAGACGTTTTTTGCTTTGGCTTACAGACAACGGTGCTCAGTTATATTTGCAGATATTGATTGCTGAAAACTTCCAGCGTCACGTTTCTTCTTTAAAAGAGAGCTGTCTAGATATCTAACTACATGTTTTCTACAAAATCAAAATAAGCTTACTCGGCCATCATTTGGCATTATTTGAGAAAAAGTGTGAAATAACGTTTTTGAAACATTTTTCATAATTTTTTTGTCTTGTAAATAACTATTAGTTCGCTTTTGTTCAATGACAATAGCTTACATGTTTGGTTCGAGAGAAAAATGTATGAACGTTAGCGACAATTTCTGAATCACCAATAGCGTCATATCTGTTACAGTGGCCCTTGCTTAAATAATATGAATGTTTTATTATTATTATTATTTCTTATTCATTTGCAGTATGTAGGTAGCAAAAGTATCCTAAACACTGATTTGTTGTCCTGGCTGGTGGAAATTGAAGTAGACATAATTGAATAGGGCTAAATATTTTCAATTTATTTGACACTGCATCTAAAGATATAAATTTTGATAGTGCTGGCAGCATATTTCAGATACATTTTTTACTTTGTACTACAGCATATTCAGATGTATTTTTTACTACAGCATTTTTGCTGGCATTTTATTCAGAATGATAGTAGCTTGGAAAAATGATTAAAAAATTGGCTGTTATTGATTATTTATTTCTTTTATATGATGGAATAATGTAGACATTTGCCATTCCAATATGCTTGACAATTACCATAAGTCATTTTTATTATCTTTTTTATTTTTAAAATCGGAATATTGTTTATTACTTTATTTTTATTTTGATTACGGAAAACTTATTAAATAATTGTTAAAAACCTTGGTTATATTTTTGCTGAGAAAATTACAGTTTTGATAAAATGGAATTTATTATTATTTTTTTTTTCTAAAATACATTTTACTGCATATGCATTTCTGAAAAAGGCGTAAACGAGGAAAGGCTAAATTAGGAAGTGACCACACAAACAAACTTCAGCAATTTGATTATAAGATTTGTGCAATTAGGCTGTAAAATAAAATGTCTGATTGGCACCTAACATATATAAATGTACAGTAGAGAAAGACTAATAGATTTATTTTTTTTTGAATTTGTTATTTAGCAGTCGAATTCTCGAATAAATTAAAGACCTTAACATATTATCATTTGCTATTATATTAAATAAAAACTAAAGCTTTAGTTAACTGAACGGAAACAATTTTAAAAACTATTTTTGCATTTTTTTTTTATTTTGATTTATTATTTTAAAACTTTATAAGATGAAAATAATATTCTAATAACCGAATTTAAAATAGTTTGATCTAACAATGTTCCACTGTATTTGATTTAATGTTTTCAAATCTCTTATATTTCAAAAGTAACGTCAGTTTTGAGTAATATTCTGGACATATGTTCCAATTTATTAGATTTACGTCAGGTTTCGAAGCTACGTGAGAGATTTGAGAGCCAAACCTCGTAAATCTGAACTGCTGTCAGACACTGAAGAGGCACCTCCCCTTCCCCGGTTGATTTCCATGATATACTGATGTATTGATGTTGGACATTTGGGCCTTTGCAGATTTAATTTACACTAACACGTTGAACATGGCTGATTATCAGTGGGATCAGGCTTTGGGCCTCAGAACTTTAGACCATTAATCTGAGACATAGCTACAAACGCCGTTGCAACACTGACATAATCTATAAAATGTTTCATCTTAAATAGTAATAAACATTATTAACTTCAAATAGTTCGTTTATATAGCTCCTAAATCCCCAAATGTCTGTGTGAAAGAACAAGAGATTTTCTAGCAATAAATAAGTTACTATCTGTTAAATAAAGATTTTAATTTTATATCATGTGATTTTCCGCGGAACACAAGAATATTTGTGACTTGATTCAGATATTAACTTAAGAACCGATGTCTACGCAGCTTTCAGCAACCTGAATATTATAAAAGAAAATCAATAAAGAAAGCCTGATATATATAATTTAACAATATTTTAACCCTATAAGCTTAGAAAGGCTTAAAATATTGTTACAACATCTTTACGATATTATATAGTATTATAAATATCGAACAGCATCCTGGAAATATCGAACATCTTTTGGTAATAGGAAAATTATTTGCATATGAAATAAAAAATGTATGAAAAAATACAAATGGTTGTCTCAGAGCCTTTTATGAAAACATATTTTTAGTTGCATTTGTAAACCAAATGAAATCAAGAAATTCCATTTAAAAAAAGTGTGCCAAGGAAATATTTTTAAATTATGTGATAAAATTCCACTTTTTTTTCTTTTATTAAAGTATATATTTCCTAATAAATATTATTGTTAAATTTGTTACACAAAGATGACGAGCAGAGGATTTTTGTTAGACAAAAATTCTACAATCAACTTCGACTTTTCCGTTTTTAATTCATTCTATAATGCAATAATATACGCATTAATCGTTACGTTATTAATTTATTCTGTATATATAATAATGCAATAATATACGCATTAATCGTTACGTTATTAATTTATTCTGTATATATATATATATATATATATATATGAAAGTATTTACAATTTTGTTAGAAGGAAATAGTGTTAAACAGAAACCTAGCCTGAATTCAAACAAAATATATTTCTTAAAAATTCTATTTCTGAAAGACTTAATTTTTACTACAAAATATTTTTCCGCAAAAACATTTAAATTTCTGAAGCGAGAGTAGATTATGTTTTGCTAAATATTAAACCATTGTTATATATATATATATATATATATACCGCTCGCTACAATTTTCAATTAAATATATTAAGTAACTTGTCTCTTAAAACATTCTCAAACAAAACATTTTTAATCTTCAAATTTTGATAGTCATACCAAACTTATACTGGTCTTTAGATCGTTTCGTTCAATTTACTATCTATATTTTGCTAATTTTTTGTCATTTCTGGTAAAACTTAAAATTTAATTTAAAGTGGAAATGATGAAATTGCAATTAATATAAAGATATTTTTTTAATAAAACCAAGCGTTTTAATTTACTTATCATCTTTATTGTTATTTATTTATTTATTATTATTATTATAGAATATGAGTATTGCAAACAGAATCGCTCGGTATTTAAGTGTTATGTAAACTACAAAATATTTTTCATAATTTATGTAATATCTCAAAGAATAATTCAACAAAAATTTCTCAGATTCAGCATAAAATTCAGTTTTTAGTTTTGCTTTCAAAAGGATTGAAATGAAATCAAAAATAATATTTTGTTCCGGTCTATAAATATATTTCAAAAATTATGAAGTCTAAATTTAATGCAGTAAGGTATCATATTCTGAAAAATATTCTGGACACACCAAATTTTAAATAAATGAATGAATGTTACTATTTTCCACGATCAACTAAGACTTATTAATGAAGTTTTAAATGTTAAAAATTTAGAAAAGCGCAACATTTTCATAATCTTAGGCCATTTAATCTTGAGAAACCTGCGCGCTTATTGGCGTATTTTCTTTGAAACGATCGATGGAAAATCTAAAATAATCCTTTTTTTATTGAATAGTGATATTCAAATTTTCATAAATCAGTCAGTTTAAGTGATTGATTTAGTTGATTGGAAATTAACAACGTTTCTTATCTGCGATACTTCCAATTTCTAGAAAATTCTTTTTCCTCCGCAAGATGCTGTTTTTGGATGGAGGATCTTTTTGGTAAATTCTTCTGAAATTTCTCTCTGTTAGCACTATCGATTTCGTTTCTATGAACCACCATAAAATCTGTGCTTTCTCTTGTGGTGTATGCATTCTCCTTAATATCCGCTCGAATAAAACATCACATACAAAAATACTACATAGAACAAACACATCAAAAGTAAACATAACATTTCAAAAGTTGCCAAAAACGAAAGAGAGAAAAATGCAATTAATAAGCAGACAATATTTAAAAAAGTACAGATATTTAGACTGGAAAATGAAATTATCTGAAATTAACCACACGCACAGACGATATTTACAAAAGTTAAATATTCAAACCTGAAAAGGAAAATATATGAGTTATTCCATCAATAAATGCCATAAGTTTGTTTATATCTTCATTTTTTATGAGTCATTAAACATGAAAATGGGTGCGGGACTAAATAAACACCCTATATATAGAGTGTAAAAGATCATAAAATAATTTTTCTTGAAATTATTTTTAAAAAAAATAATATTTCATATTAGTTTCATTTCCTACAGACACGTTCCGAAAATTATATTTTTGCAGATTTCATTTCCAAAAAGATTTAATTTATTTTTAATTGGAGCTTTAATCAATGTAATGGCAACACTTTGAAAAAAGCTAATTTTTTTCCCATGAATACGAAACGTGCTTAATTTTAATTTTATTTTTTTTACGAAAAAAATTATTGAAAAACATAGTTAAAATATTTACTTAAGAATTCATTAAAAATAGAAATTTAATTTTAAGATTAAAACATTAGTATCATTTGAAAGATAAATTTTTGAGCTTTAACTTCATGTAAAAAAATTTTTTGTGCGGTAATATTTTCGGAAGTTATAGCAGAAACACGTTAAAATTTCGCTTAATATTTAAATAAATAAAATTCTAGTTAAAAATTCGAAAAAATAACCCCCAGGTGCACATTTGCGGCCTCCAATGTATACACGTGCCAAATTTGGTAGCTGTAGGTTGAATGGTCTGGACTGTAGAGCGCCAACATACACATAATATATATATATATAAATTTTGAAAAGTAAAAAGTTCTTTGTTCTGCACATGCCTTCTTTGTTTGTTTAATCTTAACGATATTTTTCTTACAATATAGAGAATATCTTTCAGAAAATCCTTAATTTTACAACATAATTATTGCAGTTTCTCTTACCTAAAGCATAGAAAAAAACTTATTTTATTCGTGAAATTCTTCTTGCATAATTATAATAATCCTTAAATAAATTGTATAAAATTATAATTTTTTCATGCATGCTTAAACGAAAGTACATATAATAAATGTTTAAAGAATTTTCTGCTGTGAATCTTTATATCTGTAGTTTATAATTATAATAAATATGGAATCTTTAATTCTTTTCTATTAATTCACTGCCAAACAGCGCTACATATAAAATATTTTAGTTGAATTAGCAGATTTAAGTGATAATTAAAATTCACAAATATAAAAATTATATAATATTTCTGAGAGCACATGAAATTTGGAAACTGTAATACATCACTATCATTGAATTAAATTTCTATCGAAGTAACATCTTTCAAAACAATAAATAAATGTATTGAAATACTTGCATGGTAACATTCAAACGCATACTTTAATTTCTATAAAAACACGTTTCCATATTTTAAATCATCAAATACTCGCATTGAATACTCAAATCTTTATTTAATTTTTCTTATATTATAAATAATTTCTTTTAGAAATATTTTCAAATCCATGCACCTTCACTATTCGCATTGTCCCTCATAAAATAGAGAGTTGCCCTACAAAATACTGAAAAACTGATGACATTACTAAGGTCTTTGACCTATTATGAATCAGATTGTCTGCTTCTTTGGCAGTTAGCCAGCAGATCGGGGACGCTGTGTTTTTAAACAATCTCTGATGTATTCCAAGAAGGCATAGAAACATTTTTCAGTAAATCGCACATATGTGGTGTCTTTTTGGATATTAAGAAGAGGAAAAAGTAGGGAATTTTTATTCTTTCTTGAAAAAGTCCTAACGGAAAATCTATTAATAAAATAACACGGAAAGTCACTAAATAAAAGAAAATATAAAAAAAATCCCCAACAAGACAAGTAAAAACAAAGCATCTATACATTTTGTTTGCAAATTCTACATAAATTTAAAGTCAAATCAAATATGTTACGAATGTTTCTTCCCATTCATATATCTGCAATTATATCTTCTAATAAAATATTCTATTAGAAATATCACTGTTTTGCACATTTAGAACGTATATTTCCAATGTGTAACATAATCCTTTAAGAAACCCGCATATCAGTTATGCAGAATATTTCTCGCGTTTTATTTTCACATTGATTCTTTAGTCTCTAAAATATTTCAATTTTATTGTTCAAAACTGATTTTGATATTAAATCTTGGATATTAATTAGTGTGTTCAAAAGCAAAAAAAAAATTGTTTGATTTAAAAATGGAGGAAATTTTATCTGATATACTTTTCTCTCCTTTTAATAAAATAACTGGTTTTGCCATATCATCGATATTTTATATTATTTCTCTAACCATTGAAGTTATTCTCTAAATTTTATGAGCTAATAATAACTACTACAAAAAATGAAATGAAATGAATCAATGAAAATAATTTTTATTATAAATCGCGATTGGAAGGAGTAAACATGGTGAATTTTCCATACATAAGATCTAAAAAAAGATAAAAATCTTCAGAAAAATTTCCATTTTTTTATTATAGTTATACAGATTTCATATATTTATATTGAAATAGATAGATACAAATTAGTCTGGAGAAATAGTCCTTGAACCTCACTGTTTTTACCCAAGATACATTTTCATACAGACAAGAAATATGAATAAGAAAAAGAAATAAAAACAAAGAAAAATATCTGGCGAGATTTCAAACAGTGGAGTTGATTTTATATTCCTAAGAAAAGTTATGGAAATCTACATTTGCTTCTGAGTAAAGTTGTGTTCACAAACATTAGATGATTCAATTATGAAATTTTGAGCTGCTTTCTCATATTGTAAAATAAAAGCATATGCGTTTTTATTATCCGTGAACAACAACTTTCAATTAATTAGTTAACGGACTTACAGTTCTGATTCAACTCAAATGTGCATTTTTATAATTGATTATTCATGGATATTAGCTGATATTGATGTTATTAGATTGATTTTATATCGCTCTCAAATAAGTGATCTAACTAATTTTTAACTCTAACACTAATCTGAATGTCCCTTCAAATGCCACAAAAAGAAATATTTCATATTTATCATTATTTTCTTAACGTTTTTATACTATTATACTAGCTGGTACCCAGCGCGTTGCTACCGCAGAAGAAATAATTTTGGAAGTATTGTTTGAAATAGTTATTTTTCATAATTCGAATTGATGGGAATATTGATATTTATTTTTTTATCCACAATGAATACATTCAGTGAAATTTAATGATATATAATGGATAAGTATATATATATTCAAGTATCTTTGATCTTATCAAGTATATATTCAAGTATCAATATCAAGATCGACAATATTGTTTTGTGTTTCTGTCTTCAGCAAGAACAATTTCGTGTGCGTCCTACTCTTGATGTTACAAAATTTATGAACTTCTATGAACTTATTTATTTGTCCACTATTACCAGAAGGCACAAGTTTTTATAACAAAATTCATTGTTATAATACTTATTTTTTCCCTTCTAATTGAGCTCTAAACCCTCCATTCATCTCAAGTCACGTAGAATTTAAAACCGGCCCTGTGAATCATAAAGGCAGTTGTTGGTGTTTCGAGTTAAAATAGAAGGCTTCATACTGGTAGTTTATATATGTTTATATAATGTACTACACCTTTCAAGAATTTATTAGGCAAAAAATAAGTTAAATGATATAAGCTGGATTATAAGAATTCAACATAAATTCTGCAATGCCTAGTTAAATGCAAGAAACATAAACAAAACATTAATGTAAATCGTAGGCATAATTCTTAAGAAAAATTGATTAAAATTGATTTTATTTTTTGACTGATAAATTATTATATGGATATAAAAAGGTAATTATAAGATAAGAATCGAAACTTGCAGTTTTCAGTTTTTAAAAAGTTATTAATAGACGTCCATTGCACACTTACGAATCAATGAAGAACGAGCAGATCTCTGCTCTTTTTCTGTTACAACTTGTATTTTGCATGCAACACGTAAGAGAATCATAGCAGACGCCCACTGCTAATGCCTTAGCAATGTTGCCAATGTAATAATGCCTTGCATTTCTCATTTAATTACGACAAAAGAAAATTAGCCCGGTTAGTACGGAAGCTGAATAGTCGCGAACCGGATGCTTGGGATTGTGCAGTAGGTACTGATTTTTTTTTCCAAAATAAATCATCAATAACTATCTGGTAAGTAAATAGACGATTAAAAATATAAAATACCACACATGCCGACATTTGATCCTTGTATTTATTAAAGTGCTTGATTAATACCAATATAGATGTTATTACTGAGTTACCTACATTGTGCTAAAAAGCATCAACAACAAATACGTTTCTTGATAGTGCCTTACTAAATTAAACAATAATTGAATGAGTAGTGTTTGTTCCATCTGCTCGTTAATTGTCATTTCCCATAACACCAACAGAGTGCAAGAAAACTAGTTTTCTTTTACCTATATGTGTGATTTGATGTTTATACCGATATTTGACTCGACACTTAGTTACTGCATTATTCATTCATTGAAATGTAGATCCGACGGTTATTGAAATTTCAGTCAATCCTCTGATGAAAAAACAAAGAGAACATATAAATCAAAATTACCTCAATGCAACGTCATTTTTTTATTTCGTATAAATATTTGACAATCAACATATATGTAATACTCGAATATTAAAAGAATGAAATAAGGTTGTGGTATGTAATAAAACAAAACAGTTTTGTTATCTTAAATA
>JAPMOR010091640.1:292148-342700 GCA_026543865.1 Argiope aurantia | reverse complement strand
AAAAATACGTATAAATAACGTTTCATGAAAAAAATTTAAAATATCAGTCAAATTGGGAAAATTTAAATAAAAGTTTTAGAAATTTATGTTGGGATGTGAAATTAGTTTTTAATAAAAGTTCCTACAATAGTTTTGCTAAGCAATAAATTCTTGCTGAAAGCATAAGTCATTTTTACTCATTTCAAATCCAATCACTTCAAATGTTTTAACTTTGAAAAATTAATTTATTTGAATCAAATCATTAAGGGGGTATTTAGAATCGATCTGATGTTATAGCATTTTTCTTCTAAATCCCATAGCCCTCGCTCGCAGTATCAAATGGAAATGGAGAGTTTATTTGCCTACCATAATTACTAATTTAAATATATGGTAGTGACTCATCGACAGATTGAAATATCAAACATGTAAGTTTCAGAAGCATGGATTCTTGTAAAATGTGACCGCTATCTTCTTTCTACTTGAGCAGCAATAATATCCGTTCAGAAGAATATGCTTCTGAATTTGCAAATAGCGAGTCAATACATTTCAACTTCCATTTTGTACTAAATTGAATTGTGATCCCTGGAGCAATAATAATGTCAATAAATGGCTAGTATAAAGTATATCTAATGGTTCTAAAACTTTTTGCAGTTTTGCATCAGATAAATAAAATATGTACATACCTCCATTAAAAATGTCCCGATGCATAAAAAAAAAAAAAAAATCAATGCATCTCCCCAAAAATTAAGAGCTCAGATCAAAAGAATAAACCATTTTGAGTATATTAACTATTTTTATTTGCAAATGAATCTGCATTAAGAATTGTTATAAGTTTTAAATATTCTGTGTACTAAAAAAATGAAAGTATTAATAGGAAACAATAAGTACCTATTGATTCATTATTGGTGATGATTAATGCACCGATTACGACTGTTTCACTGTAGTCAATTTAAGTATGCCGGTCTTCATTTTCCTTAAATTCAAGCACAAATCATATTCAAGTTGCATTTGTAGTCAATATTTATTTTAATATCCTGCTTGAAATTTAGTTTCCCAAAAATATAATACGTTGAAAGTCATTATTTTTTTAAATTTCTTTATCGGAAATATATTTATCTCTCATTTCTTAAACAAAATCTGCAAGATATCCTTTTTATATTTACTCATAATACCTTTGTCACATGAAATGCCTATATGTTGATACAATTATCTGGTACATCATTAACTGCAAAGGAGATATCTTATTTAACTTTAATCTTCAAAGCATTTCTGAGAACTAAGGTAAAAGTCTTATGGAATGATATTCTTAATATTCAGTTAATTGTATGCTACAATTTGTTTCAATAATTATCTCAGAACTGTATCTGTCACATGATTAAAATAGCTCTACCAGTAGGGGCTGCGTAAAATATGTATGCATTTGAATACTAAATTTATGTATATATTTAAAAGATGAAAAAAGGCCATTTTTAGATTCAAATTTTATAGTCACTTAAATTTTTTATAAATAAATAAATAAATAATTGAATTTGCCTCTAGTGTCATCTTAATTGTAGTTTAAGAAATCTCAGCATTATGAAGCTGAATGCAATGGATATCATCTTAGAAAGAATGGTATGATATGGTCATGAGCTTCTGAAAAAAAAGTTGATCAGATGAGAGAGCCTTTAGGACTTACCTATGAGCAACACATGTTGTTTTTCTAGACATTTATAAAATATTGCAAAAATATGCTTCTGTTACCAATTGCCCTACCGAATTAAAAACCAGGTGGAAGAAACTGCAACGTCAATTTCTGTAGTACAATAATGAGCTATCAATTTGATCTGTGAAGTGTAGCAAACAGTTGTTAAAAATAACTGTTCCATTTTTTTATATACAGAGTGATTTTTTTAAAAACTGACACTGTTCAGACAGCTCTGTAATTGAAATTATTGGTTGGAAAGCCAATTTGGTTTGAAATTATTGGTTGGAAATTTGGTTTGGGGACTAATGACGACATGGGAAGTCAGCCATCTGACTCTCCGACCCACCACGAAGGCACACGCATTTAAAGCATAAAAACTGAATGACCGGACCGCCGCAACAGCAACATTGTGGGAACTGTGGTTGAGTCCTAAGGGCCATCACCGGCGACGGTACAGCCCTCCCCGAAGGAAGTGCCTCCCATCATTGATGGGAGGAGTCAGATCCCCTACCTATTAGTGTACCCTTTAGGGTGGCGAGATCCAACAACCATGCAGGAAGTATCTCATCCTCATTCCGAGGTACCCCCTCGGGGATTATGACGACATGGGAAAAAGGAATCCACTAAAATAATTAGTTCCAAAACTCCCCAACAAGAGGGAATCTGGCGCTTTTCACATAAATTGGAGATTTAACTACAAAATAAAATTTCTGAATATGTTTAAAAAAATACAATAAACAGATAAATGAATGGAATAGCAGTCATTTTACAAGAAATGTGTATTTTTTTTTCAAGAAAATAATTCCCCCTAATAGTTGAAAATAACAAATGAAAAACAAATTTGGAATTAATGTTCGATTTTATTTAATTCACCGTTCATTTTTATTTAATCAGAAGAGAATTAAAAAATGAAGATAATTTTAAAAATGGAAATAATTTTTCTTCCGATAGGTGACAAAATGGCGTTTTACTCTTTATTTCAACTGAAATTTTGCATGAAAACGCAAGTAAAACTGCAAAATGTAAATTCTTGATGATGTAGTCGACAGTAGAGCCGGTAATCTGGGTTAAAAAAAGAAGCAGCAATTTGAAAGCATTTGTTGACTGTAAGATGGGTCTCACTTTATTACAAAGTGCGTTACTTGTGAAGCTATTTTATCTTGGTCAATGTAATGCAGCGGCTGTTCTTCGTAAACTTAGAAATCTACATAATTTGCGTAAAGGCCCTTTATGGAGGAATGCATTGAAATCCATGATTTTGAAATTTGAAGAAACAGGATCTTTTGCTCTTCGGCAAGGTAGAGGACGGAAGCCGGTATCAGAACAAGCAGTTACTGACGTTGCGACTGCAGTTGTTGAAAACATCCAGTTTACTAGTGCTCTGCTGGCAGTAACAGCGCACGAACAGTTGCTCGACAGTTTGATTTAAGTGTTTCAACAGTAAGGAAAGTTTTGAAAAAAATTCTCCAGTTGTATCCTTATAAAATTACTTGCCTGCATGAATTCAAATTCAACGGTTATGGTCAGCGATTGACATTTGCTCTGACTTTCCTTGTCAGGTATGGAGGTTGACGATTCTTGGCCGTGGAAAACGTTGTGGACTGATGAGGCCCATTTTCCTTTGAAAGGGACTGTTATCACTCAGAATTCCAGAATCGGAATCCCGAAAATCCCCTTGCGGTTAAAGAAATCCCACTACATTCGCACAAACTAACTGTTTGTTGCGATTTTAATGTAGTCTTCAACATCGGGCCATTCTTTTACGAGACTATTACCGAATCAGGACCGCATACATGTACAATCAAGGCGCAAAAGTATCAAGCTATGTTGACAAGTTTTGTAATTCTATAACTGCAACAAAGGCAGCGCTTGGATCTGATAATCTTTATGCAGGATAGATTTATCGCTGCATCACTTTACAGAAGAAAGGGTTATCAATCACTGTTTTCCTGTTGCGTGGCCACCTCCTTCTCCAGATCTAACACCATGTGTTTTTTTCTATGGAGTTATTTAAAATCGAATGTTTATGTTGGAGGAGTGTCGAACTTGTTGAGTTTAAAAACAACATATCATGGGCTGTCATTAACATTCCTAGTGATATGTTACGTAGAGAATTTTGTTTACAGAATAGAATGTTTGGGCGAAGAAAATGATGGCCACATTGAAAATTGTGGATCTCTTCGTAGAGAAAATGAAACTACTGAGTAAAGAAAAATAGAAAGTAAATGAAATAAAATTGAAAAATAATTCCAAATTTATTTTCATTCGTTATTTTCAACGCCGAATTATTTGCTTGAATAAAACACATTTCTAGTAAAATGACTGCTATTTCATTCATTTGTCCCTTTACTGCATTTTTTTAGACATAGTCAGAAATTTTACTTTGCAGTTAAATATCTAATTTATGTGAAAAGCTCCAAATAATAATAATAACTCCCTGTCGGTGAGTTTTGGTACTATTTTTTTCCCGGATTCCTTTTTCCCATGTCGTTATTAGTTCCCAAACTGAATATTGGGGCTTTCCAGTCAATAGTTTTAGCTACAGAGCTCTCTGAACAGTGTCAGTTTTATAAAATTACCCTGTATTATTTATTTTATTATTCGTGTTTGTATTATATTTTATATTTTTATTAAATTTTTTTATTATTTACTATTAATTTAATTACTGACTAATTTTCGAAAAAAAATTGCACATTGTAGCTTTACTTAGTCGTGCATTTGAAAATATCTGTATTCTTTAAAGGCAGCATGAATCGAGAAAATTTCATAACTCTTCGTAGCAGCAATTTTAAATTAATTAATCTGAAAAAAAAATTAGACAGTGTCTTCTAAATGTACTTTATTCAGAACCTTAAATTACTCAGTCATTGAAAAATTAGAATTCATAATAAATCATTGATTCATTTTGAAATGATTCGAGCATAAGAGAAAAAAGGAAAACATGGCAATGACAACGTTAAAACATCTTTATTTAATTAATTACATTTATACATTACAATGCCACACATAACATATATACTTTTACAAAAAGTTTCCTTTTTATATAAAAACATCTATATAGTCTCGTTAAAAATTTAATTTGCTCATTTGTACAGCCAGCATATCCTTCTTATGTGGTCGTCATTGAAGAGAAATACACAAATCAAGTACATGAAAGGTTCACATTGGGTGAGTTATATATATTTGCTATATAAATAACGGGATTAAAAATAACTGATTTAATTTTATTCCACACATTTTGGCAACACTTATATTAGGATGAAATTATTATCTCTTTGAAGAAATTAAAGTTTTTGAGAACTGAAGAAAATAAATATTTTTCTGATTTTTAAATACTGTCATTTTTGGGGCATAAATCAAAGATTTACAAATAAATTTTAAACATATCTGAAATAAGTATACTGGAAAGATTATATTTTTGTGAGAAAAAAATGTGAAGCTGTATGATTGTTTTTAATAGAATGAGGAGAAAATAATACTTAACACACATAAAATCAAGCAACAATTTTTTTTAAAAAAATAACGTTTTTTTCCTCCATAGATCAGATAAAAAAGCTGTTCAAGATTTTCAAATTCATTTTTGGTGAAACATGAAAAACATTTTCTCAATTATATATCTATAAATAACGCATATATTTAAACAATCATAAGCAATGTAAAATTTGTATTATAAACGTTATTTTTTCACACTTATTGACATTTTGTGATTTTTTTATAATTTAAAATTAAAATTTAAAATGGTCCTTTATAAAATTGAAAAAAAAGCCCTGATATAATACAATTTATTATACAATGAAAAGTAATTGCGATTTTCCAAATGGGAAATAAATTGCATATAACTGAAATATATTAGCAATTGCTACTATTTTTTACTAAAAATGATATAATTACAGTTATTAGTTGTAGTTATTACACAAATCCTTCAGCTGGAAGGCACATATTGAAGAAAAAACTATTTATTTTAATATTGACGCCATGAATCACATGGTGGGATTATACAATATACATTTACATAATTTTGAAACATGCAATACACACAATATTGATATAAAGGAAGTACAGGTACAGGTATGAAGTCACATAATAGATGAATTACAACTTCAAGACTACCTAGAAAACTTAGAATTTAGCATTGAACTTAGATTTTAGCACAATTCATAATTAAGAATTTTATCAAGAAAAACTAAACTAAAAACGCATTGTGAAAAGAAACTGCATATACAAATATACGGGGCAACAACAAATAGTTTAAATGATTTCTCAATATTTGATGATTTTATAAATAAATAAATTCTAATTAATTTCAATTTTGAATTAAAATCGTGATTTTTGAGTACAAAGGCCGATGAATGCTGGTACAATTAATTCATTTAAAGAATATTTGGACTCATTAAGGAGTTTTTGGCTGACATTTTAGAATACGTAATTTATAATCAGCAAGATTGTACTTTCTTGCTTTTTTTCGTATATTTCGTACTTAATCGTGTATAGAACTAACAGAACCTTAAAAGTATATCATAATACAGATTATTATATCATAATACAGATACTATTACGCCCAAAATTTCATGTGAGGCTATAATTTTGATGTGAAAAAAGCCGAATTTTATTTATCAACTTTATTGTGGTTATACTTACTTGTATTGGGATAAGCAAAGTAGAAGACAATCAATCAATCAATTCTTCAGTGGATTTGGTCCAAAATTTGATTTACATTAACATGTTTGGCAATAAAATAATAGACAAAAAGTGATACATTAAAATCTGTGCTGTTTTACCATACTGTATTCTTATACACACGGACGGACAGACAGACGGACTTCCCTTAAACATATACGACCGGAAATTTGATCCAATCTAGAATTTGTAGGTGTAAGAATTATAAATGAAATTCCGAGTTTTTAATTCTTTTCTTTTTTAAATCATCATATTCAAAGACTGCCTGACAAACGGAATTCAAAAGTGCGTTTTCCTGTCTTCAAAAGGCTTAAAGCCTTAAAAATTCTCAAAATCTGAGAATATAAATATTTCACGATTATAATACAATTTGCTTCACTTATTTATAGCAGCAGAAAATCAAGATAGCATACATAATTCAAGAAATAGACGAATGGGCAGATGAAATTTAAAATGCTGTGATTTCGTTTCTTCTTGAATTTAACTGTTTTTAGTGTATGGATTTACTTCAATTTCGTATGCAATTGGCATTTTCTGGAAACTTGATACCATTTCCACTTTATAACTTAAAAGTATGTTTACCGAATGATTTAATTTTAAAATTGCTAAAATGTAAGATTTACAAATATAGCTGTCAAAATATAACTTTATTTTGTTGTGTTTGTTTTCCTTTCTAGTTGTTAAATTGGAAATAATTCAAATAAATTGATTGAGAAGGATTTAATATTTCCAATCCTTTTGTAGGATAATTTTCATCTATATATTTCATGTGAAGTGTTTTATAAGTTTCGAATCAATATTCAGTGGAAGTATTGTAAAGATTCGCTAAAAACTTTATCAAATGAAGTTTTATTTGTATTTATGTGCATATAATCCGACAAGAAAGGCAGCAACAGCAAAAGATTGCGAGGTAAACGACATGAGTAGAAGGGATTGCAGATGATTCTTCTTGTCTTTCTGACTTTTTTTTTTTCGCAAGCTTAAAACTTTCTCTAAATATTACCAAATCTATGATCACATATATATAAATAAGAATTGCTTCTTTCATTTCCTATAATTATTCTTTTGTTATTTATTTAATTCCTAGATTCCTTTTTTGCTCGATAATTCGTAAAAAAAGAATTTGACATTTTAAGAAACTTGTTAAATTTTTGAAATTCCTAATACATCTTTCATCATTTTTACATTAATTACATTAATTAATGTAAAAATAATGTAAAATAACAAAAAAATAGATTAATTTATCACATTAATTATTTAAAATTTTCACAAAATCCTAAAATCATGAACAGATTTGAAGCACTCTAGTTAGCAACACCACAAGTGGAACACTAAGAAATACTTGTGTTTTTATACATACATTATTATCAGTATTTTATAACGAAAAAAAAAGTGTGTCTCCAGTTTGTTAAAATATTTAACAGCTTTTTACAATGCAGTTTCTTTTCACATCACAAACAATTTTTTAAAAATTAATTACAATATGAATTATTTCTTCTACCACACTATTCATTTCAAAATGCGCATACCGTACATACTCGACATAAATTGGGATTTTGAAAATAATGCTTGCTAAAAAATGATCAATTTACCTTCAAGCGTAACGGAAATGAGAATAATATATAAATACATTTATTTTGTTTATTTAGAAATTTTCTTAGAATGAAATTTAGTTTAATAGATAAAATTTTAGACCATATTCTGAAATTTTCTAAATATAATATTGCATATGTATTTACAAATTGTATGCAAAATATTAGAATTTGAATGCTATGAAAATTTGTATGTTCTTTTGCTTTGCCATGCAACAATAGCTTTAAAAGAGTACCAAAATAGCTTACCTGCTAAATTGGAATGTAACATTTTTATGAGGGACTCCTTTTTCTGATAATTTTTTATGACGTTTACTGGAAATTTAGTTTGTACAATTCTCATCATTCAATTAAAAAACAAAGAATAAGTAGTAGTTTTGTCTAATATTTTATGGTTATTTATGTTTTATTTTATTTCGGAAAGTAACTGGAATTTATTTATAAGCGGGTGTGTACGGTATTGCCATAAGTTTGCCAGTATGGTTCAGGAAAATTGTTTCCTGCAACATCTTGAAAGTGCATTATCTGTACCACATTAGCATATAAGAAACAGCTTACTTCAACACATACACACATAAGTTTGTAAAATGGAATACACTTACTTTTACATTGACATTTTGGAGAAATATGCATATTAGTTTCAATAATTCCCTTCAGAGCATCGATATTTGATGTCAAGTGCAATATTCCAGGCTAGAGCAATCGTCAGGAGAGCAGGAGCACATACGCAATGAGCATCATCATATCGCAAAGGAACTGTTTAAACTTCAGTGTTATCTGACACCAAGTTATATTCTTAAAAATATGCGAAATTTGGAAGTTTGTTGAACTCTCTGATAACTTTCCGCACCGCTGGTCAGGCATTAAAATTACCTTTAATATGCAGAAAATCTCTTGGTCAGCCCGCTTTCGTTTCTGGAGATATAAAGAATACAATCTAAAATTTTTGGCATAAAATATCCCAAAAAAAGTATTAAAAAAGGGCTTCATAAATTATCACAACTTAATAATCTCTCAATATTACCATATAAAAAATAATTTGTTCCCTCCCTATAAAATTCGCCATATCACAGATTGGCAAATAATTCAAATGTTTTGAATTTAAAAAAAAATCAGTATATATATGTATATATATATAAATTTTCCCCAAAATCTCATAAATTATTTTTTGAATTATTAATCTTATCAATAACTAATTTTTCTCATATATAATTTCCATGTATTTAAATTAACATTGATGCCTTTAATGGTCGTGCATTTTCTGAAATTGCAATTTAAAACTCCAGAGGGATTTCAAAGTTCTCATTTAAACTAGCGCATCAAATAACTTAATCATTTATGTGCTATATATTTAATTATGCTTGAGAATTTTCACAATGCTTCCTTCTAATTCAATAATGCTATGCATATTGATTAATTGAGTCAAAATCTATCTCTGTTTCTCTTTCAGCTGCCTCTGTTTCTCTCCATTTCAATAGCCTTACCTTCGTAACCTTACCACGCCGAGTATCCTCTGCCTTTGTTAAGATTACTTATGCAGTTTTGAGTCAAATCAAACAATATTGTCAGTGTTATAAAATTTCCAATCCACCTATTTATGAGAGACTACAAAACAACTACTATTAATTTTCAAGATATCGAATTTTTCACCGGATACCAAATTACGATTCCTTAATGTATTATAAAATTAAATACCTTACATTCTGTTTAATTGAAGAATAGAACTCATTAATAATAGATAATTATTTATTTATTTCAGCACAATTTTCTCTTTCTATGAAGTTGCTTAACTATCTTCGGTTCTATTTTAATAAATTAAATGTGATATTTGATTAAAATTCGTCCCTTTAGAGCATTTGATTATAATTTGCTTCTAGTTGGTAAGTGCGAAGATAATTTTTGTTTTAAATTAACTTCTCTTACCGCTTTTATTAAAGCAGTGCCTCAGTGGAAGAGAATAGTATTCGTGCTCAGATGTTTATGAGAAAGTTGATAATGAAGGTATCTATTGTGTATATGGTTCTGGTCCAATACCAATCTTTCTTGCTGGTGTTGAAGATGGATATTAGCGATCTTAATATAGAAATATAAATAAAAATATCATATAAATAAAGAAAATAAACTTTCTGACTGATTCATTATATTAAACAATTATTTTAGGATATTTCTGTAAGAAGTTTTCTAAATGCGTTTGATTAATGTAGTTATTTAATTTCATAAATCAATTTAATGGAGATTCAATTAGATTCACAGTTTAAAAAACACTTCTATAACTGGATATTTCAGACATTACATAAATATCGGCATTTCATCAGCTAATAGAAGATTTGTAGGTGGTGTAATTAAAAAATAAAGTAATATTCTTCTTTCCTACAGCTACAAGATTTCAATTGAAATAAAAGTTGGAATCATCACGCCTCCTTGATTCATTCTTGTTTTAAAAATATGCTGGAAATAGAATTTTGAGCATAATATGTTTTATACTTGCCCCAACTTACGTTATAATATTTGTAAAACAAGCCATCTATATAACCAATGTTATTAAATGTAAAGGACATTATTTTATGTTATGTTATAAACATGATACATATGTAATGATTTCCATTTTAGCTTTTAGTCACTGATCTTTTTCCTGATAGAGAATCAGTTCCATCTTTTTTATATAGAGTAATTTTATGAAAGTCATTACTTTATTGTAATATTTTGCTATTTGAAAAATAAATATAAAATCTTCAGCTTTTATTATCTTACTACTTAAGGATACTTCGACGGGTATGAGTACTGGAAACGGAACACTAATGCAAAGTAATCTGCAAAATGTCTTGTGAAGAAATATGCGCATTATTGCTAAAAGCGAAAAATACTAGCTTTTGACTTAATGACAAGAAACATTCACTTCAATAATCAAAGGAGATGTGGTTTGATTCATATATTTTAATTATATTTATAAATCTTACGATTTATACACATCATCATTTAATATAATTTAAAAAATCATTTTACTATTCAAATACAATTTCTACTTACGTTTATTCCGAGGAACACTTTCTGCATTGCTACCTTCGCCGTCTTTTCTGTAAATAAGAAACTCCATATAAAAGATGTATAAAAACTTGTTGAGGATTCCAGTGATTGTTGGTGCATTGAATGGGCTTAGTTAAAAAATCACACACAAAAAAAAACATATATGACCCATAATTTTCTTATATTCTGGGTACAGTCTGGAATTTTCTTAGAGACTGTCGAAAAAGCCATTCGCCAGCTTCATCTCTAAATCGACAAATATCTCAACAGATTTGGCATCATATACCTCATCAATAAACTTTTTTATAGTTTATACAAATCACAGCAATAACTTACCACATAAAGTTTTTAAAAAATTGAGATTCATCAGCCTAGAAGCTTTCGCATCTTAATAGGCAGACGTGGCCACTTGAAGAATAAAAAAACAGTGATTAAATAATTAAAAAATTGAATGTAATCTTGTATTTCCGTTGCCAGACGACTAATTTTACTGCAAAATGGTTTCTATTTGTTTAATGCCTTATGTTAAAATGCATAACTAATATAATTTTATTAGTTGCTACTATATAAACCTCACTGTTAAAAGCGGATATTATTATATTCTTATTTTTTAAATTCTTCAGAAAATTGAAAAATTAAAAATTAGAAACATCGAAATATGCACATACCAAATACCAATGTTATAGTAATATGATTAAAAATGTACTCTAACTATTCTAAAGGAGTGGAAAGATAAAGTAATCAGTGTTATTCTATTATTACTGATAGAGACTTTCTGGATAAACTTCGAGCTGAATCGGGGTTAGAAAATTTTTTAACTTGTAAGTAATATCAATTATTGCTACTTACTATTTATTGTCTTCAAAGATAAACTACACAGCAATCTACATTAGAAAGCAATATATGTTACATATGATTTTTGTTATAATCATTGAACTTTTTAATTGCTTTAAAAAATGCCCAAACCGAAACCAAAAGAGATTCGGTTCCGCTTATCAAAATCATTGGATATGGACTCAGCAAAAACTATTACTGAAAATTATGTTCCAAATTTAATCCAATTTTTGTATGTCTAATTATGCTTTTTTAGATCTTTATGTTGTTATAATATAATTTTTTATGTCCAATTATGCTTTTTTTTAAAATCTTTATGTTGTTAATAGACTGGAAGCTACAATGTAAATGTACAATTAGACATACAATGTATGTCTAATTAGAGGTAAATGATTGTAAATGCTTGGTTAAAAAAGATTCTGTTCTAGATTTTAAAAGTCTGTTAATTCATCATCTGTAATGATATAACAATTATAATGAAGTCACAGCAAAACCTTAATTGGAAAGATGTTCAATTTAAAGAATCTATGCTCCCAAATTAAAAAAAAATAATAACTGCTGATTTATAATTATATAATGAGTGTAATATAATAAATATAGGGAATTAATTATAAATATTTGATTAAAAAATGTTCAATATAGGGAACATAATTATTTCGAAATGTGTTTTGGACATAAACCAATACTTACTCTGCGGTGCCTGCTTTTAGTTATAAATTCGATCACCACCAAGACACATGCACTTCCAGTTCCAGCAAGAAGCACCAGAAATATTCCCCCAACATTCACAAAACTGAGTTCGCTCGTGATTTTTCCCACTTTCTTCTCTTCTGGAGGACAGGTTTCACCTTCCGGTGTCCACCATCTTTCTTTTAGTTTATGCAAGACGCCGTCTTCTTGTAGCCTCAGAATAACGCTGGAGAAGGGCGTGGTGTAGGGAGAGCCTAGAATAAAGTGAAAGAGGAAAAAAAGAGTAAACTCCTTTCAAAAGTTTGAGATCACCTTGGTGCGTGAAGTAAGCGATTTTGGAAGCATTCGAAGCAGATAATGTTCCTCAGATGTAGAAAGAAGGGAAATGTCTTTTCCTCTGCTGTGGTTTAAACTAGAAGTTTGCATTATTTTGAGAACGGCGAATATCTCGGTTTAATATATTTTTTGAACGTCAGAAATTGCTACATTTATTTTTTGGTTCAAGACATTAGGTTTAGAAAAAAAAAAGAAAAGAAAACGTTTCATGGAAGCTTGAGAAAAATCAACGATTTTTCTCTCTTTCAAATTCTTGCTTACTAGGAGATGAACAAATATTTCACTCCGTAATAAATGTTTGTATTCTTGCCTTTACTTTTTTGGAGAGTAAAGAAAAAGTACACAAAAATATATATTTCTTCTATAGAAAAAAATAACAAGAACACAATCATTCTTCTGATGGACAATATGCACAAAAGAATTGAAAAATATAAATGAACAGCTTTACAAAGATAATATAAATAATTCATTGGCTCTGATTCTGACCAAAGAATATGTTTTGAAATAACACGATAAATAGCATTCTTGTTATTTACGAAAAAAATTAATAAGATATACTGAAATAAAGGTAAAAATATTTTCTTAACGAAGTTGGTAGTTTTGCTTAGCAAAGAATTATATTCTTTTCTTTTATTTGTTACTAGCCGCATTTGGCGAACAGCCGGTTCACCAGTATTACCGCTCGCTACAATTTTCAATTAAATATTTTAAGTAACTGGTCTCTTAATAGATTTTCAAACAAAACATTTTTAATCTTCAAATTTTGATAGTCATAACAAACTTATACTGTTATTTAGATCGTTTCGTCCAATTTACTATTTATATTTTGCTAATTTGTTGTCATTTTCGGTAAAACTTCAAATTTAATTTTAAGTGGAAATGATGAAATTGCAATTAATATAAAGATATTTTTTAATAAAACCAAGCGTTTTATTTTATTTATCATCTTTATTGTTATTTATTTATTTATTATTATTATTGAATATGAATATTGCAAACAGAATAGCTCTGTATGTAAGTCTTATGTGAACTACAAAATATTTTTCATAATTTATGTAATATCTCAAAGAATAATTCAACAAAAATTTCTGAGATTCAGAATGAAATTCAGTTTTTAGTTTTGCTTTCAAAAGGATTGAAATGAAATCAATAATAATATTTTGTTCCAGATTACAAATATGTTTCAAAAATTATGAAATCTAAATTTAATGCAGTAAGGTATCATTTCTGAGAAATATTCTGGACATATCAAATTTTAAATAAATGAATGAATGTTTCTATTTTCCACGATCAATTAAGACTTATTTATGAAGTTTTGAATATTAAAAATTTAGAAAAACTCAACATTTTCCTAATCTTAGGCCAATTAATATTGAGAAACCTGCACGCTGTTTGGCGTATTTTCTTTGAAACGATCGATGGAAAATCTAAAATTATCCTTTTTTTATTGAATAGTGATATTCAAATTTTAATAAATCAGTCAGTTTAAGTGATTGATTTACTTGATTGGAAATTAACTCTTTTTATTTAAAATATTAGTGTTTCAAAAACATTTTGTTAATCGTGATTTCCACTGCAGAAGCTTTATGTAAAATCAAAAATTCGTTATTTATTAGAGCATTTATTGAATCAAGTTACATAAAATATAATCATTTTCCATTTTGACCATTTTAGCAGATCTGTGTCTAACTAAAGGTTTACAAATTAGCTGTGTGGCCCTGATTTGAATGGATATCATGTTCATATTAAACAAAAATAAAACTGATTTATTGGATTAATAATACAGGGTGTTTATTTAGTCCCGGACCCATTTTGATGTTTAATAACTCATAAAATAATAAAGATAGATTAAAATTAATAACATAAATGGTTAAATAGACTCAAAACGTTTCATGACCCTTGTCAATGAACTTCCACGTGTGCCCCCTTCGTCGCACGGAGAATATCAAGTCGATAGTCAATTTCACGCCATTTAGCGGCAAGCATGTCGGCATCCACAGAGCCTATTGCGGTTGTAATTCTGGCTTTTAGGTCATCAATGATGGACACTCTCCTCCTGAAAGTGCTCGCTTTTACAAACCCCCAAAGGAAAAAGTCCAGCGGCGTTATGTCAGGTGATCTGGGTGACCAAGGAATTGGATCTCCTCCCCCAATCCATCTTCCTGGAAAATGGCTATTGAAAGAAGTACGAAATATGGTACCCCATTGAGGTGGCGCACCATCTTCTTGCAAAAAGACATGTGGCTGAAGCTCTTCTAGTTGTGGAAATACAAAGTTTTCCAACATGTCTAAGTATACGACTGATGAGACCGTCTTTTCTGTAAAAAAGAAAGACCCAATGACTCGGTCGTGCATTAGTCCGCACCACACATTAACCTTTGGGGAATTTCTTTATGCCTCACGGTATTCATGGGGGTTTTCAGATCCCCATATGCGCACATTATGGTGATTAACAATGCCAGAAACTTTAAATGATGCTTCATCGGAGATCATTATTCGCTTCAGAAAATCAGCATCATTTTCTATCCTCCTTAGCATATCTGTTGCAAAGGCCATCCTCCTAGGCCTATCGTTCGGTTCCAAAACTTGAACAATTTGAACTTTGTATGCATGCAGTCTTAATTTTTTCTTAATAACCTTGTACACCGTCGAAATTGGCATATCCAATTCTGTTGCCGCTGATCTCACAGATATTCTGGGATTGTGTAAAAATGTCTCTCTGACAAGCTCAACATCAAAATCACTTGTGTAAGGACGTCCGGAACGTTTCTTATCTGCGATACTTCCAATTTCTAGAAAATTCTTTTTCCACCGCAAGATGATGTTTTTGGATGGAGGATCTTTTTGGAAAATTCTTCTGAAATTTCTCTGTGCTTGCACTATCGATTTCGTTTCTATGAACCACCATAAAATCTGTGCTTTCTCTTTGATTGGAAATTAACTCTTAAAAGTCAGTGATTTAGTTGATTGGAAATTAACTCTATGACCACCATAAAATCTGTGCTTTCTCTTGTGGTGAATGCATTCTCCTTAATATCCGCTCCAATAAATCATCACATACAAAAGTACTACATGGAACAAACACTTCAAAAGTAAACATAACATTTCAATAGTTGCCAAAAACAAAAGAGAGAAAAATGCAATTAATAAGCAGACGATATTTAGAAAAGTACAGATATTTTGACTGGAAAATGAAATTATCTGAAAGTAACCACACGCGCAGACGATATTTACAAAAGTAAAAATATTCAAACTTGAAAAGGAAAATATATGAGTTATTCCATCAATAAATGCCATAAGTTTGTTTATATCTTCATTATTTTATGAGTCATTAAAAATCAAAATGGGTCCGGGACTAAATAAACACCCTGTATAGAGAGTGTAAAAGATCATAAAATACATGTTCTTCAATTTATTATTTAGAAAAAATAATATTTCATATTTGTTTCATTTCCTACAAACACGTGCCGAAAATTATATTTTTGCAGATTTCCTTTCCAAAAAGATTTAATTTATTTTTAATTGGAGCTTTAATCAATGTGATGGCAACACTTTGAAAAAAGCTAATTTTTTCCCATGAATACGGATCGTGCTTAATTTTAATTTTTATTTTTTACGAAAAAAATTATTGAAAAACATAGTTAAAATATTTATTTAAAAATTCATTAAAAATAGAAATTTAATTTTAAGATTAAAACATTAGTATTATCTAAAAGATAAATTTTTGATCTTTAATTTCATTTAAATATCTTTTTTGTGCGGTAATATTTTCGGAAGTTATAGCAGAAACACGTTAAAATTTCGCTTAATTTTTAAATAAATAAAATTCTATATAAAAATTCGAAAAAATAACTCCCAGGTGCACATTCCTGGCCTCCAAGGTATACACGTGCCAAATTTGGTAGCTGTAGGTTGAGTGGTCTGGCCTGTAGAGCGCCAACATACACACACACACACAGAAATTGAGCTTTATTATAAGTATAGATATAGAATTTCATTATTCCTGTTAAAAAGGACACCTAAACTGAAAATACTGAAAAATAAGTGATATATTTTTTCCATGAAGCTCGAAACTCTTAAAATATTTAGCTATAAAATTATATATTAGGTCAAAAATAAGTGACATTGATAAGGGGAATAATTTAATTGATTGAAGTTATTAATCAACTGTTGTTACTTCGAACCACATTAATTTTTTTCTCTTAGTTACCTAACTAAATGTCCTATAAAATATATCGGACTTTCTTAAGAGAATTTAAGAAAAGATAAAAAGTAATTATATATGAAGTATTACGGTATTATTAATAGAAATAAATATTTAAAGTATATAGCTTCAAAAAAGGAAAACACTAATAAAATTTATGATAGCAAAAATTGAATTTAATGTAGTTTATAAAGTAAAAAATATATTAGAAACAAAAGAATAAAAGTTAAAAAAATTAACAATATTTTTTTAAAATATTTTTTTATAAATAGAAATTTAAAAAATGGCCAAATAATTTAGAGATGTCAATAAATCAATTCAATGACTTATTCTTCCTTTAATAATTTGCATCATTAATATAAAAAAATGTCATTTTTTTAATATTTTCTTTTGTCTAAGCGGAACCAAATTTAAATTTATCAGTTTCATGCTTTCTGTTTTAAGCTCATGCAATTTAAAAGCATTTTTATGAATCTTATAAATAACATTTTAAAATGCGCAATTTAATATGCTAATGTAATTAAACAAATCCTCATACACAATGTTGTAATAATATTTATTAAGATTTGGAATATTATGGTATGAATTTGAAAGAATTTTTATAGTTTTCAACTTTTTTAATCTTGCTTATTCTATCAATATTTACTTAATTTCAAGGCTTATAATAGTAATTATTAATACAAATAATATCATATAAATTAGTATTCTACATTCCTATTAAATGTTTCGTAATGTATTTATCTTGAAAGCTTCAGTTTCTTCCACCACTACTAGCAATTATTTGTATCGAGAAATCGACCTTAATGTATTTCAGTCTATATCACGATGTTTTTCACTAACTGAACTAAAATTCAATAACTAAATGTATTCCATGTATCCAATTATTACATGTCAATGCATAAATAATACGTTGAATTAGCATTTTCAATTAAATAAATTCAGTATATGAAAAAAAAATATTCGATCTGATATAATTGAAAAATAAAAAAAATCTCCACGTATTTCAAAGCTAAAACCAAATTATTGTAATAGCCAGAACTCAATGCATTAATTTACAAGATCATTCGGATTTAAAATGATATTTTACTACAAAATATCTACATAATAAGCACAAATAAAATTGTTATTAAAATAACATACTGACATTTGAAAATAAAAAAGAATTTATTTTATTGATTATATTGTTTTGCATAATTTTTTTTTATAAATATTTCCAACATTAACAATGATGATGCGATTCCAACAATGCATTTTCTGGTGGCCGAAAGCTATAAGTACCTGCTGTAGGAAGAGTTTTGAAGGAGCAAATATTATTTTTGTCCTCAATTATTCTGATAAGCTCACTTCTTGTATAAATATCTGATTTCTAATACATATTTATCCTCATAACCTTTCCATGTAACTTCTAACCTACATATATAACACCAGTAGAAATGTTTGCCTTAGGGTAGGCGTGGAATAATATTTGGATTCAGAGAGAGTTGAATCATATGATGGTCTAGAGGCACAGTGAAATATGTCAAAATATATTATTCGAAAATGAAATAAAGCTGTGAAAGATCACTAGAACCACCGATATTTTTTGTAGGTAAAACGCAAAATCATACTATATTATAGAAAATTGAACTTTCTGGTGCAGTTTTTTCTTCGTTTAGTATCTAAATACTATGATAGTGATTTGTTGCTATTCAAAAATGAAATAAAATTGTGAATAATTACTAAATATAGCAACCTTTTCTTGGAGAAAAATAAATAAAATTATAGCATTTTGTGAAAAATTAGTTTATTTTCTCTTATGTAATAATATTTCTTGTTTGGCGTCTCAATAATGTATTGGATGTTCATATAAAATTAAACAAATATGTATATAATCTCTAAAATAGCAACAATTTTTCATGGCAATTATAAATTAAATTATTTTGTTAAAAAATTTCCTACAATTTTTGAATTTTCTTCTCTTCTTTCTTTCTTTATCTGTTTAGTATTGAAATGATGGGATTAGATAATATTCGGAAACGAAACAAAACAGTGAAAAAATAACTTATATAGCAGCAATTTCTGGAAAGAAAAATGTAAAATAATGCTATTTAGTCGGACATGCAATTTTATGGCAGGGGGGGGGGGGGGGAGACTTTTTTCATGTTTGGCATCTAATTAAAAAGCAATTCAAATTAACTTGTGTGAACATTTGCATATTTGGAAGTGAAATTTAAACTACATTTATATTCGTTTGTAAAACATGATATGAAACAAATTGAGCCAAATAAATAAGACCATAAATCTGTCAGCCTAATTCATCAAATTAGTTTTTAATTCAAAAAGGAGTAATGAAAAAAGATTATAACTAATTGTACATTTATTACTTATACATTTATTATATTTAATTATATTTTTTTGGTCGCCCAGAAGCTTAGAAATTTCTCAAGATTCACTTAAGGTAGGATCTTGAAAATTTGAGCTTTGGTCAGATGACCAAATATTTATTAAAATCATTTGCACATTCAACATTTATTTATAAATTTTTCCTTTCCATATCAAACCTTTTCTATGTTTTCTAAAGGAATTGAAAATAACTCGTTACAACTTCATCTTTCCATCTTTGGTGCTGGCCAGCATTCAATACGTAAGACGAAAAGTAGGTTCACATCTCATAAAAATAAGGTTCAAATGGTTGAAGACGAGACGGAATTAGGAAAGAAAACAACTGAATGGCATTTCAGTGTCTTTGAAAAGTTCATTAGCACAAAGATTAGTGTACAACTGTTTTAACGTACCTCTATTGAAATAAAATTCTTTATACTTTTTATTTCTTATTTCATCTCATTATTTTTTAAGCGTGTACTTTATTTCCCTATAATAAATAAAAGCAAACCCTCGCTTCACCATTCGAATCTTTCATCTAGCCATGAACTAATAAATATGTGGGAAAGTGTGGAAAGCAGGAAATATGTAGATTATACCACTAAGGTAATTTTTTATTAATATTTTTGGAAGCATATTGTACGAAATAGTGTCTTAAATAATAATTAACCAACTGAAAGAGAAATTATTTAAAGAATAATGAAATTGATGAATTAATGTCCTTAAATATGTGAATAGTATTATATTTGCGGCAAAGAATGGATTTCATCTCTATTTAATTAAAAAATTGAAATAAACATATTTAAGGAATTTGTATGATTATCGCAGCTAGAAACGTATTTGGGAAATAAAAATGAGGAAGTTAGAATTGAATAATTCCATGAAACTCACAAAGTGTTATTTTGTTGAAAAAGAACACATTGTTATCCAAAGATTAAATGTATCATGTTTTTCGACGGTGGAATGATACAATAAAATGAATAAATATTTGTTACAAACTCTAACTGCATATATATATATCAATAGATCAACCTTCATATGCCTCAGAATTTATTTTTCAAGGGAAGTTAAATCTAGACTGCTATATTTGTCTAGATTTATATTTCCTTCTTGTCTCTTGAACATATCATGCCGGGACTGTATTTGAGTGGACAGCATGCGGAGTCTAAAATAAATATCGAATGGTAGATTTACTCAGCAGTTACTAGATTTTCTTAGATAGAGGGAAAATCCTGTCATTCTTTTAAAGTATTGCGTTTTTGAAATATGGTAGGAAAGACCATTTTTCACATAGCAGGATATCTCTGCATCTGATAATGATGTTAAGTGATTCAGAAGAAATAAAATTGTTTTAGTCTACAACTGGTAAAAAAAGTTATTTTTTAAATTTAAAAACAAATAAACTGACATTATACACACATATTTTTTTTCCAAAACAAGTTACTAAATTAAAAGTTAAAAATTTCTATGATACTATGGCGATTCTCGATTATAATGTAAAATATATTTATTTTTTGTAAACTTTAATTTGAATAATGTTATATAACTTTTTTTTAAAATTTAAACTCCAAGACAAATAATTAAACTAAAGAGTAATCAATAAGGTTAATACTTTTTTTCAAATTTTTTGTCATTTTTTTCAACTGCAATTGTGTATTTCGATAAACATTTGTGTATTTTGTGTATTGTGTATTTTGATATTCAAACAGATAACACATTATTGTTTTCAAAATTATAGTTTACTTTTCTAAATACAAGATTATATTTGATGTATGCAGATATAAAACATAGACTTTCAAGCTAATAAGACAATAGGGAAATTAATATATGTCAGCTAGTATAGCGATATCAAAAAGTTTGTATATATTAAAATTTTTTTATATTTTATGACTTAGAATTTTTAATCTGCTTCTTCTCCAAACTGTTGCTTTAGTAGTATGATTAAAGCCGCTAATCAATTGCATGCTGTTTCTTAGATAATTTACCCAGCTTTTTTTTTAAAATTATGCATGCTAAAAATTTTGCAAAATGTGATAAGAGAAATTGAAGAATTTTTCGTAATGTAATTGCTTTATCTTAAATTAAGACTAAGAAAGGTAATAATATATCAGTGTCAGGAATCAATCTGGAAATAATATATTAGAATTCAGCTCATAAAATATAATTTCCTACATCAATTTCAATTTCTTATCAAATTATACTAAAAGATTGCGTGAGTAACGAGAAAAATCGAAATTTAAATTTAGTATTATGTAAATTTAATGAGACTTCATTTTCTTATATTTTCAATACAAATTTTTATGTATTGATAACAAATTTTTATTACAAATATAGTTATCTGTATTTATCATTTCAAAGCAGGTGACATTAAATCTGCAAATCAAGTACTGCTAATTCCTCACTTCAACAATTATTTCAAATTCTTTTATAATGGGAAGTAAATGTTAATCAATGAAAATAAATTTAAGTATAAAATTATTTTTTGAATGCACTTTTAATATAATATACAAAGTATATTTTTGAAAGTAGTTCTAATTTTCCAGTTTTTAATCTATAATTAATGATCAAAATTTTATATAAGTATTTTTTTTTCAATTTTTTTATAAAGTGACTTCAAATTCTTTATAACTAATCTTATCGTATACTTTTAAGTGTTAATTAATACAAGCTATAGAATAACTGAATTTTTAGTTTTAAATTTACAATTAAATTAAAGTATTAATTAATTTAAAATGCAAAAAATTACTTCATTTATTTCACTTACACTTCAAATTCTCAAATGTCTCTATTGGTTTAGAAAGGAATTAAAATAACAATAAATGTCCCAAATCGAACGGGCCATTTAATTAGGAAGTTAAATAGATTTGTAGATTGGGAGTTAAATGAAGGGTCATCTAATTTGGAAGTTAAATAAATTTATTGATCGGGAATTAAATGAATTTATTAGCTGATAATAAATTTCTGAATGTTATCAAAGTAGTCATTAAGTACCCAGAAATATGTTGTTGTTGTTTCTTATGGCACTTGCCATGGACAAGCCCGCTGTTGCGAAAACAGCGATTTTAAACCGGTGTGGGTGGGAGCGTCTCTTGCATTTTTAGTAGCGCCAACTAGAGCCAAAACTACGACTTTGCTGCTCATGCATCACTCATTTGCTTTCAACCCTTTTTACAGGAGTGCACACACTTCTCACAGATAGAACAACGGAAGAACAACCATGCCCAAACCGGGATTCGAAACCAGGACGCCCAGATCACGGGGAAGACGTGCTACCCCTATGCCAGGACGCGGGCATCCAGAAATATAAAAGTCTTCAATATGCCAGCAAATTAAAAATGAGAGGAAATAATTACAGAATTATGGTTTTGTGAACATGAACAACATAACAAATTAAGCAAAAAAAGTATAAAGAAAAAGAGGGACAAAATTATGCGAAATATGATTATCGAGTTTTCCTTTGTTAGCTTATCATTATCTTTAGATTTCAAGTTAATAGCTAAATCTTTAAGCTCGGATAATTAATTCATAGTTCTTTCAATGAATAATGTAAAATTGCAAATATATTTTTTTAAAAATAAATATCATATAGTGTTTGAGTTTATAATATTTGTATAAAAACTTTTTCAAACTAATCAAAATTTGGGGAAAAAAGAAATGCTTAATATTCCCTCGCTTGAATGGAAAAGGAAAAGAAAAACCATACTTACAAATACAGAGTTCCGAATTTTCAAATCTACTTTCTTTATCCGTATTTAGACATAAACAATAAATTTATGTGTAAAGAAATAAGAATGAAATTCGATAAAATCATTTCGCTGGTTTCAGACATTGGTTAAAGTAAAGAAATCTTTGCTACGTTTATTATCCCTGCCAAAATGAAGTAATTATTGGGTTGTTCAGAAAGTAATTTTTTTTTGTGGAAATGAAAGGCAGTTTTCGTATAATAAACAAATACTTTATTAAATTATATATTGGCCGTTCAGGTCCAACACCTTTTGCCATCTTTCTGGTAGTAGCAAAATTCCACGCTCATAAAATTTTTGGTCTTTGCTGCGAAAAAACTGATCGAGGTGGTTTTTGACCTCCTCATTTGAGGTGAAGTTTTTACCGTCTAAAAAATTTAGCGAACCAGTTCTGGCGCTGGCGTACTGTAAACACACCTTTTCCATACACATCGGTCCATTTCTTTCTGGCTTGAACAGCATTTTTACCCTTTCTGTAGTAAAACAGTAAGATGTGTCGAGAATGCTGCTTATCGCTCTCCATTTTTAAAAGGGCACCAACCAAAAACTACTGCGTAGAATTCATTGAAATTTTTCACACACAAGCCTTGCTATATGAGCTCTCAAAGCATATAAAAATTATACGGCTTAAATGTGAAGTTGGGATAAAAAAATACAATTAAATCCTCTGTCGGGAAAAAACGAAATTACTTTCCGAACAACCCAATATTTTCAAATATCTACGAAATAAATGTACAAAGTTTTACTTTTTATTACTGAATATACTGTTTGGTCTTTATAAAATCTATAAAATAGTATTTCAAAGAAAGTACTAATAATGCAAGAAATCTTAGCAAAGTTACGAACATCTTTTTTTAAAATTAATTGACGTCGAATTCATGGCACATATAGATTTTATAATTTGAAGCGAAAACTATAAGGTAAATATACACAAATGTAGTTTGATAAACCTATCCTTTAAAGCTATTACCAAAATCGACTGTCTTAATGTAGAATAGCTAAAAGAGAACAAGAGGTTCGATGTTGTCCGAAGTCCGTCGAAACAACAGCGAATACAGACGATAGCTGAAGAACTTATGTAATTAGATATTTGTTTCTGGCTCTTACATCTGTTAACATTTATGCTCGTTAATTTTTTACTATTAAGTAATGAAAAAGGAAGGAAAATAGGAAAATTTAAATGGCTCCATTGGTAATAAAACTAAGAAGTATCCTAAAAAAATTCCCAATTCGTTTCATAAGCTTATACAAATTTTAATTTTGAGATTTTTACTTAAATTTATACTTTAGTAAATTTACAGTCAACGTATTTTAAATGTTATTTAACACTCTGATATAATATTGACCTACATGACTTGATATTAATATCTGGATTTTGAAGTCATCGGATTACGGGCCTTAGTACGCCAACTTAATACCTATTTTATTAACGGTATCAAACAGCCTTTCGCCAGTGTGGTATGGATGTTTCAATGGCAGAAAAATATTAGTTCAAATTCTCTCCTCTTGAAATGTAAAATTATATGTTTGGAATTATGCACCTGTAATACTGTATGTTAAAATAACTAAACTTATTTACTATAGGAAAATGTATGCATTTATTTGCATTACATCTTTATTGTATATAAATATTTTCACAATTATAATAATATATGTTTTTATTTCAATTGAGTAGAACAAATAATTATAAATTAAAATTTCAAGAATTTTCATGAGACATGCATTAGAATTCTATTCGAAAAATAAAAAAAAAGTTATAAATAAGTATTCTTTTATGGAATATCTGGATTAAATAAATTCACCTCAGGCAAAGTTTCGCATACAAAAGCAACAATTGCTATTCAGAGAAAATGGGAATAAAATTTTACAGATTGCTGAAACTGAATAAACTATCAGTTTTAAATAATTAACCGAGCTTGAAGACTATTCGATATGAGCCATTAATTTCCGTTAGCAGCAAACTTCATGTGAAAACCGAAACATCAAAGCCGAACTTCATTTTATGGGTAATAAGGTTTTCAGAGGGCCACTAATAATTCCTCCAGAAACCGATCGGTAAGGTAAGACAACAGAAATTCGTTGAAACAAGAAAAGTTCTGGCCTGAAGTTTGGAGACCAGTCCAGGTACGCCAGCTAAGCAAATTCTTTGACTTTGCTCCGGGGACAATTTCGCTGAATCAGCCAATTAGTACTGTCGGCGTGTGTGTGTGTGTGTTCGCATGAATATGGGTGTGTTTTGAAGAGCCGAAGGTAAAGGGCGTATCAGTCGTTCGCTATCGGAAATCTATAGCGAACCGCTCCGAATGGGGGTAGTTTAACAAAGAGCCCGGAACTTATTGATTGGTCGGTTGTAAAGGCGAAATTTATTTCGTGGGGGGAGTTCGTTACATCTCCTTTTTGAAAAATCTTTGAGAGATCGCAGGAATATGAAGCATCACCTGCAGATAATTTGAGAATCGTAATTCGAAAGAACTTTATTAAGGATTTGGGGTTTGAATATTTATGATAATGTTTTGAGAAGAGTATGAAGGGTTGATATTAACGATCGGGATCAGGAAGGGGATGTTCGAGAATGTAACGCTTTTGAATAAGAATAATCGCATTCACTATTAAATTTAAGATAAAAAGCTGCTGTTGTGCTTAATGTTTCTTTTTATTTGAAATGTTTTTCATTTTTCAATTCTTGCAAATATATGATTTTTCTACAGATTTCGTCTGATTTTTCGATTCACTTATTGGTATTACTTGATATTATATGAAAAAAGAAGTTGCAGTTTCAAGGTATTGGGTTTTAAATAATACATTATTTACTAAAAGATATAAAAGTTTTAAAAATTAAAAAAAATCTTTATGTATGCAAAGCATTTTTTCGACCTTTGTTAATTAATAATTGTGAAAAATGAGTCATGATGCTATTTCCTTCAATTTAATTTTATTGGACTAGTTTACAAATGGATACACATGAATAAAATATTAAATAAAATTATATAGAAATAGAAATAGCATGTTCTATAAAACGCAAAAATTCTATTTTTCCTGACTATGTTGACATGTACGGATAAGAAGAAATAAGCAATATTTAAAATTGAAGGAAAAATATTAATTTCCATTCTAGCTCATTGCTATATCTCAATATTGTAGAAGTTTCTATTTTTTTCCCCGTAATTTTATTAAAACAACTCAAAGTCTAAAACACGTATTTGCGAGGAGCCCCAACTGATGATCATAAAATATAATTTTCTTAGGTATAAGAGAAAATCAGAGAGGAAAAACGAGTTTGTTGGTGTAAAAAAATTAGAAAAGTATTAAACACATTATTTGAGATGAAAATGTAAATTTTTATCTAGTTATTAAATGAAAACGGTTTTCAAAGATTTTTGGTACAGTTTTGGAAATAAAAAATGCTTTTGGGCTTTTGCAAAGTTTTTAGCATAGATAACCATCAAATGTTCCGCTGTCCGCTAAAACAAGTTTGGGAAACAGAAAGAACATTTTAAAAGGGACATTTCACTCCAGAAAGCACTCATGAGTGCACAAAAAGGATTGATTCCATTATTTAACTCTTCATCTGCGGGAAGAATGATAATTTGTTCTCCTTTTTTTCTTTTTTGAAAAAGCTGTTTAACAAATAATTGCACGTCTCTTCCATCAATTTTAGATAAAGAGTTATATCTTTTCGTTTTTTTCAAGCTGCTTTATTTTTAATATACTATACCTTTTGAAATACTCGCATGAGAGAAAAAAATAACGGAAATCGTAAATGGTTTTGTAAGAGAGAAATTCTGCAGCCTATCTTTTTTGGAATAGATAATACAATTAGTAATGTACTTAAACTATGTTTCTGGATTGTTATAATCACAACATAAAAATAATTCTTTCCACATTACATTTATTTTTAAAACAGTTAGATCTTTTTTTAAAGTTTTGCGTTCTGAGCTAAATCTTCGGATGTCTGGCAAGTGGATAAAGCGAGTTTGGATCATATAATGATTTTAAAATTCGAATTTGAACAGTTGGATACAGATAAAGTGGCAGAATGCATCTACATATAATGTGAACACTGCTTACATATTACTTTAAAGAGTGTTAAAACATATTACTTTAAATAATAAATTTAATTAAAAATAAACTCTATTGCATTACTAAACAGAATATATTCTTTTATTCTACATCTTTGAATTGGGAGACCTGTTATTTCTTTTATATAAAGAGCCACTGAAAAAATGAAAACTTATTTCAATTAAGAATTAGTTGGAAATAAATTTATAAAAGTATCAAAATAGCTTATCGTCAACCAAAATATAAAATGTTATAAAACTGCAAATTTTTAGAATCTAAAGAGATAAAATATTTATTAAAGATTTCATCTTTATAGACTTTACAAACAAATTAAATAAAAGTATTTTATCGAAAAAATGTAAGTCGAATGAAAATTATTGCTGCATTATTCGAGCTTTTCGATTCAATTACCATGGAAAATCTAAGTTCAATTGGTTCCATGAAGTGTCTAGTCAGTTTGGACTTGTTGGTTGCAAAAACATAATTTTATCATGTAACTGCATTGTACTATCGCATTGCGAGACAGTAAATCTATAGTATCAATCAATGACCTAGGTAAAAAATTGCCCAGTAATAGTTGCTTTAAGTTATAAATTAGTATTATAGTGATTGATATCACCGTATCAATTGTTAATTGGCAAATAATGGTACTAGTTGTGTAAGATATGCCAGAATTGGTATTATAACACCAGCATATTTTAGAGTAGGAAAGTTGCATTATAAATACCTTGAGGGGTAGCAATGCCATATCCTTTTGTATCCAAAAGACCTCCAATCTGCACCAGCTCACAATTTCTTTGAACTTCGTATTCAATCGACGTTGATTCCATGAGAAAAGCATATCCTCCTTGTAAAACCCGCTGCTTTCCTTCGCTATTGGATTTTGTAAAAACAGAGGGCCGTGCTGACTCCATATATTTCCACATTTTTTTGTAAACTGGTATTTCGGAAATCTAAAAGAATGGTTTTAATAAAAACGCGATTTTATTGCTACGCTTAGTACAAATAGTGTTTATTTAATTTTTTAAAAATTTTATAATAATTTTATTATTCTATAATCTAATTTTCAATATTTAATGTATCTTTGTAAATAACACAGATTGTTTAACATAGTGTTTTTTAACACTTTAACTACTAGGTAGTGATAATAATATTGAACCAAAGGAAATTAAAAGAAGCAATTTACACTAATAAATTAATTTTATTTATGTTTTGTCATATTAAATTAGTGCATTGTCATCATAAACATATAAGCTCATAACATTTCGGAACTGAAGCACAACAAAGAATGTATGAAAATAAATTGCAAAGCTCTATCTATACAATTATTAAGCAGGCAATTTAAATAAAATTTTGTTGAAAACAAAAAATAATTAAAGAGCTCGATAATCATTAAATAATTTAATTTACACCCCAAGTAATATTTAATATTTATTCCCAGAAAAATACCAAATAAAAACGAAATTCAGTTCAAAAATTAAACTCAACAATTTAAAAACCCAAATTAAAAGATATTAAATGAAATATTTTGTTTGTGTAAATGTGAAGAATTTACAATAATGCATAGAATTGTTTAATGTAAAAGTATTCACAAATAGACAAAAGGTGATTACACATTATTGACTTACTTTTTATTTTTAATTTAACCAATTTGCTCCTTCATCTTCAGCTTAATTAGCTCTTTCATCATTAGATTTCTATTAGAGGTACTTTTTAGTTTTCATTAAGATTTCAAAGCAACTGCCAATTTCAAGACCAATATGTATATATATTTATATTTTTAATTCATATTGATTTATGTTTTAAAAATTTCAGATTAACTATAGTGTTGGATTCTAAACAGAAATTATCAGGTATTTACAATAGGTGTAATTGATTAAGCAAGGGTTTTGAAAATATAAATCGAAATTTCGATAAATGTACAAGATTTCAGGCAATGCCAAAGGAAAAATTCATTCATCTATTTTCATGCATGAAAATGTTAAAAAAAATTTGGCGCAATTAAGGAAATTTATTTCTGTTATTTCATCATCTTTTACAAAATAATTTAGTATGGATAAAACAAATTTGCTTTTTCCCAGAGATAGATTGTATTTAACAAAAGAATATCATTAACTCCTTAATAAGTTTTTCAACAATCGAATTAGGCAGACAAATTGTTTTGGAAACGTTATGATGTTGTGACATACTATTTCATAAAACGAAGAACCATTTAAAACATGTGCTATACATGGATTTCATATAGGTGTTATATTTAGCAATAACACTTATGAATGATTTATTTTAAAGAATATGTTAAAACAATGATAATTTTATGTTCGTTGATGTTTATTTAAGCGTAAAAAATGATTCTTATTACAGCATCAAAAAATATCGCCGTAAAAAATCATTTTCCTAGTGTTTCTTAGCTCAAACAATTGATAAAAAAATTAATGAATTTATGTTTTTGTTACGTAAACGCACATATTTACTTATTCTAAGCAAAAGACAAATCAAATTAGATGGAACTTAAAAAGAACAACAACTTTGAAATATTTATGCAATAATTTATTTTACTCACTAGAGAACAAATATGTAATTATTGAATAAAATTTGCAAGCCATATTCATACTTAAACCACAAACACCAAAACTTCAGTGGAATCTCTGGATGAGGTATAATTGAATAGCTCATTAACTAAAATTACCAAAACAGAAATAAGTTCCACAAAAAGCTCTAAAATTTTACTTGGACAAGCAATTAAGCAGAAAATGGAATAGCAATTTGGGGAAAAAAATATGATGCAATTGTAATGATAAAGATTATTACAAAATTAATACTTTCTAAGCGCTTTGTCAAACCGAAAATAGGAATTAATTTGGAGTGAAAAAAAGTATCCAGCTCCGAGATGAAAGTAATCTAAAACTAATGGATTTAATGAAACTAAACAACCATTATTTTTTTAATTTCAAGCTAATGATGTGCAACGACTCTGTGGAGTTGGATTAAAAGATATACTGATTTCTACCAGATCATATGCATGATAAAAATATTCATTAAAAACAGAAAGGCAAGGAAAAGAATTTACCAAGGTAATTATTTGCATAAAAAGGATAATTAATACACAGATGTGTGTGGGCTTAAATATCATTAATTTTTACTGGAATATTTTCTGCAATCATTGCGTAGGCTATATTTGATTTGGAGAATGAAAACATTTAAAGAGAGACTAAGGCAATTTTTGCATGTAAAGGAATTTATTTGATCCATTATTCATTTATTTGATTAAAAGCAATTTATATCATGAAACTCAAAACAAACACTATTGATTATTTTCAATTAATTAGGGGAACATTTTCAGTTAGAATTCTGTTTCCTTTGTTTGTTTGTTTTTCTTGCAAGGCATAAACAAACGTTTTGTTTAATCGAAGTTACATATTTTGAATGAGTTTTAATTTTCATTTGGTGTACTTTTGCGAATCTTCTTACAGGAAATGTGACAAAGCTTGCATATAAAAAAATGTCAACGAATGTCCTGTAAGTGAATTATTTTCCAATAAATTGATGATTACTAAATTACGTTTATAAACAGTTAGGAAAATCAAAACCAGAATTACGAAATGGTGTTGACAGAGGCAAATTGTAAATTTGGAAAAAATCTGCAACTCTGAAAGTTCATCTACGAATGATTTCTATGACATTCAATGGAATTAATTTTTACTGGAATGATAGTGTGGAGTATCTCACCACCTAATTCAATTTTGGAAATTTTATCACAATAATTAAATGGAATATTTTAATTACTAAATGGTCTCTCCAATAATTCAATTACTATTAAACGTTAACCATCTAATCAAATTGAATCCTCCAATTATTTTCAAATTACTACATTCATGCTTATTATCAGCGGGAATGATATCGTCCGAATTTTGCCGCGTGCTCTTAAACACAGATTTTATTCTTCTTCCCCCATATAAATCATGGACCTTTGAAAATGTAGTTATATAACATCTTTAAGGGAAGAAATGCCAATTTATTTATTGTTCTTTAATCTGAATATGCATATATGAATGCAATAAATGATTCATGAATATATGAATTCAGTGACACAAAAATAGAGCAAATGAAACAAAGCAATTTTAGTATGTGGTCTTTACACCAAAATATTAGACTCTACAATTATGTAAAGATTTTATGCATTTTTTAAAGTAACCACGAAAAAACTTGCATACTTACTTGAAAAAATGCTTTGGTCGAACCTGATTCAACGCAACCATAAGATATTTCGGTTTGCTTAGCAAGATCATCAGCATTTTCTATTGGGGATTTCATCCTTTCAACAGTTAGGAAAGCAGCTAAATTAGCCGTGTAGGAAGATATCATAATTAAGGTGAAAAACCACCAGGTGGCCGCCACTACTCGAGTCGAAGCAGCTCTGGAAAAAAGTTTTTAAAAAAAAGGAAATGATTTTTACCTTTATTTAATTCTTTTTACTTTCCCAAAAGGAAATGAAACATTTACATCTCTTTTTTTATATAAAAATAAATTTTATCCTTAAAAAGTTCTTTGAATAATTTCTTTAGGATTCTATAAAAGTGAATATTTAATTTTGAATACGGCTTCATGTAAAAGACTTGGATTCATAAATGAATATTTATTTTTTATTCAACTTATAAAGATTCATAAAAACTTTTGAATGTCTAATAATCAAAATGCAGTTTTATTTCTGTCACAGCATTCTTAGGCTTTTGAAAAGAAAGACACTAGGTATTAATTCATATAACTTAGCTCGAAAATTATTTCTGGAAATTTATTAGAAAATAAATGCCTTTCATCGTTGTCTGTCAGGTTTTAAAATTAATTTAGAGGAAAGTAATGAAAAGGTTCTAATCAATTTAATTTTTCGATTATTCTTTTAAGATATTCAAATCATTACTGAAGTATAGTTAACTCATCCAGTGCAAAAGGTTGAAATTTAATGGGTATATTCTGGGTGTCTATTTTTAAATCTTTCTTTACAATTATTTGTCACATAAAATTCTATTTTAAATTTTCTTTATAAGTTCAACGATTAATTTTAGTTTGTAGCTGCATGATCAAGCTACAAAAATCCCAAAGTTTATAATTCAATCATTTAAAATTATTTTGTATAATAATTTCCAAGTTATTTTTACTGCCCTTATGTTTGACCAAAGAATATAAAATTAAAATTTATTTTTAATCATGGTATCTTAAAATAAACAACATTTTCTTTATTTTTTCTTAAACTAAATACCAAACTGGAATGTCAATTGACGGAATATCTTGGAAAAAGGAGTTCATGTTTGATACAAATTATCTCTTTATTCTTAATACTGTTACTTTTAAATTTGTAAAATATGTTGTAAAGATCAATTTAAGTTGAAACAGGATATTCAATATTTTATTTTAATTTGTATCCAAGTTTTTTTAAAAATTTATTTATTAATTTAATGTTATTTTAATTTCTGTTTAATGCAGAAATGATTGAAATAATCTTTTAATCACAACTGAAGATAAAGAATCCTTGAAATTATTGATATAGTACTATAAAAAATGTAAAACCAGTAGAATGAAAGCAAGCTTTGATATCTTAAAGATATAACCCTTAAATTAGATTTTAAAATGAATAATTTATTTTCCCGTGTGATTCATTGAATTATAATTCCGCGAAACTATAATGCTTGTGATAAGTATATTTTATTTCATTCTAATTTCTAGAAATTGCTTTTCTCAATCCAAAACAGATCGAAAATCTTATAACATATGCTTCAGTTGCATTAAATTACTTCAGCTAAAACTTCTGTTTCACTGAATCACGAGTAGTTGATAGTATCATTGACGTTTTCTATTGCTGCATTAAATTCAGAAGTATCGAGTCGTGTGCATTCCAGGTATAGGTTTAGAAATTTTGAATCATCTTCTCATTCTAATCTAATTAAAGCAGAAACATATCGTGTAATAACAAGTAGGCTTCAGTATTCATTTTGAAGAGCTACACATATAAGAGTCTCTATTCTAAGCTTTTATTAAGTATTGGTACATATTTTTGACATTAGAAGCTCTCATTAACTTTATTCTGTGATCACTTGAAAACGCTTCCTGTTTTAATTTTCTTTGGTGCCATATTCCCTTAATTATTTTGACAGCGTAAGTCCAACTTTATTTAAACATATTGAGATCTGTGATATAAATAGTAGAATTATGCAAGATGTTTGTTTTTGCCATTTTTTTTTCAAAACACAACGTCAAAATTTAGGAGTGAAATTTTCCATGCTAAACAGTGCCCGTAACTAATTATAATTATTGAATACGTATTAGTAACTTTAGAAGGTTTTTATTTCAAATGTTACTAGAACGTTTTCATTTTTCATGATCAGTTTTCATTGGTATCAAAAAATAATGAAATTTTTACTTTCACACTATCATTTACTGTATAACATTCGCATTCATTTATTCAATTATGCGAACATATTTAGGCAATGAAGTCTAATAGTTCTAATATTATTTCGTTTATTTTTTTCAATGAAATTAAAACAATTTCTAATGCTGTTAAAAGAGAAGAAAAATGTAACACGATTTTTTTATTTGTCTTAATAATCAAATTAGCTGTCAAATATATGTTTGCAAATTTTTATGTAAATAAGAAATTTTAATAGAAATATTATTTCTATTAAATATTCTTACTGGCTTCATGTTTTCTTACAGACTTCATGTTTTCTTACTTCTAACGCAACTACTTTAAGCAGATACGTCTAGATAAAGAAATTATGACAAATCATGTTATAATAATAATAATAATAAAAAAAAAACTTTGAAAATCCGTGTTTCATTCGTCTCTAAAATTTCAGAAATTATAAATTTCTGAAAGAAATCTTCTTATTTATTTTTCTGTAAAAGAAATAACAAAGCAGATTAATTAATTTGCTTCGTTTAATTGCGAGGCAAAACGCAAATCTATAACAAAAAAAGCTCAAGTGAAACGATCCAAGTTCTGTAGGATCAAAAGACAATATACATTATGGGAACCCAAAAACAGTCTCCTGGCAGAAGTCTTTAGCTATTTTTTTTATTTCAGCAGCTGATTATACCACATATCAAAAATGTAAGTATAATTTTGGTAAATCAACCTATCATTAGGCAGTAACTACATCTTATCAGAACAAATGAAAGTATTAACCCTCCTGTCGGCGGCGTTCAGATCGCTATACTTACCGATAGCGGCACGTCTGAATAACAGGTTTATTCTTAAAAGTGTCAGGATTTTGACAAAAGGATTGCTTTCCCCCTTTGCGGTCAGTTCAGCGCTGCTGGATCTAAGTTATTAGCATACCACATAGTGAGTGACAGTTATTGCTTATCGCTGTCGCTGCCTTTCGATTTTTAAGAGAATTTTTCTTTTAGTGGTTAAGAAGAGAGCTACAATAACATAGATTGAAAATGCAAAAAGTGTGATTGGTTGTTTTTTTTTGTTGAGGTTTTTCGATTATTTCATAAAACACCGCATAAAATTTATGTTAAGAATAAATTATTGTTATGTTTAATTAGATAAGTATCTAATTTTTATAAATTGAAAGTGTTCGTCTATTATTTTTTTTCATTGTAATATGTTTCTCAAAATATTTAATTCCCTCTTACTGTGAAATTATTTCTCGAAATTACGCACAATCGATTTAATTCTTGAAAAAAAAATCCCCTCAGCGCATTGCCAATGTATTTTAATATTTTAAAATGAGCGTTTAAAACATTAATTGCGATAAGTAACATCAAATTATAAATTTGCTTCTCCAGTATTTAGAAAATGATTGTATAATTATGGAATTTCATACCATATTTCAATTTCCGTAATATCGGTTTTTGGTGTTTATCTGCATGATTAAAATTCTGAAATTAAATATATTTTACAATAATTCAGTAATGCTGAAATAACTGGATTATGCAGCTGATGCACCTTATGACTGCAACACATAAAAGTAATTGTCAAAATATTTCTTTGTAATATCCATGATACAAATTTGGCCTGGAAAAATGACTTAAATAATATTGGTTATTTATACTTATAATTAACAATTTGCAAATGGAATTTTTCGAATGCTTCTAAAGAAAGCTCCCACAGAATATTAAGAACCATTTTAAAATAAATTACAATTTAAAAAGAAAATTTCAACTTTAAGTTATTCGGGTTAGAATTAAAGCCCTCACTATTTTGCATTCGGATAACGACATATCGTGGAGTAAACGAATCATTAAAAAAAATTCTGAATTTAAAAGCTTTGCAGATGCAGTTGCATTGGTCTTTTTTTTACTCATCTCTTCCTAGCTGCTTTTGGCGACCAACACATGTGTCGAGGTGGCTGGTCAATATAAAATTTTTAATTAAATGGTTTCTTAAGCAAAACATCTTAGAATTTTAAATTTTTATAGTCATATAACTCCTACTGTTTCAGACGCCATGCACCATTCTATACTACATAATTTTTTAATTTTCTATCAGCTACACGACAGTAAATCCTTAATTTAAAACGGGAGTGAATAAACTTCAATTCATGCAAAACTTACTTTGTTGAAACCAATCAGGCTTATTAAATTTCTAAATTCGGGGAATAGAATCATTCAGCAATAAAGTTTTATGTATATTACTGAATATTTCTTTTTAATTTTTGAATTGTTTCAGATGATCTATCATATATCTTATCCAGTGAAAATGTCTCTGATTCAACTATAATTCAGCTTATTATAATAATAATGTAATTTTCAAGTTATAAAAACAATCATATATTGTTATATTTTTAATTATATTACAAGATAGAGCAGATATTTTAAAAATGAATGCAAAGTTGAAAAATTTTTTCGATTCTCAGTTGTAAAATTAAACTTTAGTTCAATTACAAAAAAAAATTCTAAAAGTATATTAAAAGCACGCTTTAACAGAAATTTACTAATTATGGAAATATAAGCCATGTCTTCGTAACTTCATATTGCACAATAGAAAAAAAAGTGTAGCAATAATGTAAACGGCTTGAATTATTTTATAACAGTGAAATTTGCTGTTGTTAAAAAGTCTTAATATATGCTCTTGAATTTATTGCAAATAAATAAAAAAAAATAAAGTTCAACACAAATGAATCATTGAAAAAGTAATCTTTTGAATTTTAAGATGATAAAAAAAAATCCTTTTTATACTGTAATAACTGTAATAAAAAAACTCATCAAAATCCCAATTAATTTTTAATTAATAATTTTTAAAAATGTTTCAGAAGTAGAAAAACAATGATCTCTACAATGCACAGTTTCTTTTTCTTAGATGTATATTCCACTGAGATAAATATGTAGGCTCTAATAGAGGGCCAAAACGCACAAACATTTGTCTTTGTTAATAATAAAGATGGATGAGCGTGTGCACCATTATTTGTCTGTTTGTTTTGCTGATCTTCAGACTTCACAGCTTGAAATAGAATTACCAAAATCAGCACCTACATACGTTGGACAGTGGAACTCATTTCTTTAAAATTTTAATTTACCCTTTCTCAGGGCATGGGAATTACGCTCATCACCAAATTCATTAATCTTTGAATAAAATTATGTAAGTTGGCATAAATTCTTACGAATTTTTCAGTGAGACAAAGAGGCTTCATTTGTTTATCTCAAATAAAATGATGTGTCTTGAACTGTTTCTTAATTATTATTTGAAAAATCTAATTAATAAATCAGATTAAATTTATCTAATAAGTGTATCTCTTTTCCTAGGCCAATCTCAATTCTAAAAGCATTTTACTCCAACATGACTAGGAAAAGAAAACCCTTTAAAAGGTTAATAAAAATTATTAAAATTTTAAAGTTCATTCGAAAATATCGCAGTAGAAATATAATTTCAACATTAATTGTGAATTCAATATTTTTTATCAATGATACGAAATTTTATGCCATATAATTTTCCAACTTTAAATTAATCAAAAATAATTTAGTATATTTCAAATATATATATATATATATATATACATTCCCAGTTCCAAATTATATACGGATGAAGTTCGCCCTAGGACAAAAGTTTGATTGAAAATTCGAATACTCATTTTCATTATAAGTAGAGATATTCCTGCGTATCTGGCACTCTCGTTCAAACGAGTTTTGTTTTTAAAAATTGAAAATGTGAGGCTAAAGTTTATTAAGAATAAAAAATTTCAAATTACTTGAAATGTGGGTGTTTCCGAAATTTTCTTATTCCAGAGATAGAAAATAACTTTTTTTAGTGTTACAACTTTTTAGCATATTGGAATAATATTTTTATGGTTTTTGTGGATTTTTGTGGATTGTAATTGCTGCTGAATAGTTTATATTTTGAATATTGTCAAGAGGGATATTGTATAAACATCGCTTTTCTTTTAACCTTTTTGTTAACTTTTTACAATGAAAGGATGTTTAGGATGTTCTTACTGAGTGAGAGATTTCGCAAAAATTTATTATTGATTCTTAAATTAAAGCCTTTTTTGTTATGAGTCATCTTTAGGTTTACTATCATGGCGCTGCGTAAGATAAGGTTCCATTTCCAGAAAATTGTGAATTGCTCTTTCCCTTACTCCTCTTTAGGACGAGTTGATAATTATAAGGAAATACTCCTTGAAATAACATCTGTGGTTTTTACCATTAACGACGTACTTTGTGGTTAAACGTTAGGGGACAATCAATCAGATGCTCATCTGATAATATCTTTTCGAAAATGTTTCTTGACAAGCCGATTTAAATCGAATTTGTTCTCACACTGTTCGAAATCTAAACGACTTTTTTTTTTAAACCTTAAGCTAAACAATAATTGTTTTTAAGGTTTCTAATCGTGGGAACAAAGATAAAGAAACTATGAGAAAATGTTAAGTGATTGAAGTTTGATATACGATTTCAAAGCATGTGATAGTTTGAAGAATTATTTTCCCATTTTCATGCCAGATGATTATTGTACAAGAACGCATATCAGATGACAATAAAAACAGGAGCGAACAGGAAAATTTAGCCAAAATGTCAGAACAATATACATTAATTTTACATATACAAACTAGTATATATAAAATACCTCGCCTGCGTTTATTGTTTGTGAAAAAGAAAGAAAATATATAGATTTTTTATTTAAATTTTTCTATTTTTATATTCAATTTCTTTAGAATATTTAGAAAACTTAGTCCTAATTAACAATAATTAATTACCTCTTTAAAGCTTTGGGAAACTAAACGAGCATTTTAGTTTCTTCATTTGGAATATTAGGAAATAAAAACTAACAAACTTGATAAATAAATTAAAATCAAATCCAGTGAACTCAAACTGGACAAAAAGGAGAAGAAAATAGTCTAAATGTCAGCTGTACGCATTAAATTTTTTTTAAATGCTAAGATAAGCGATAAAATTAGATCAAGGAGGTAAAAAAATGGCAATATTTCAAAAAAACATAGTGTAATTATTTCACTTTAATTAAAATAACAAAAAAATGCTCAATATTAGATCACTTATTCATTTACTTTCACGCAGATTAAATTACTAAACATTAAATGTATAAGTAAAAATGTCAGAAGAAACCAGTTTAACATTAACAAAACCGCTCGATGTATATGGGATTCAGCAGTGAAATAAGATTAATATTTCGAAAAAAAAAAAAAACCTTTAAAAACTGCGCTTATATTAATTTTGAAAATATTATTAAAAACCAGAGAAAAATATAAAAGCAATGAAACTTATATATCTAGAATGATTACATTTTTGTTCGAATTCGCCAAGGAGTATGAAATTCTATAAGATTTAAAGAATTAAACAAATATTCAATTTTCATATATAGATTATTACATTATAAAAGTAAGGATTTAATAAAATGAATGCTTATCTTTCCGAAAAATCCCACTTTAATATATTGGTTCTATATATCTCCCCGTTTTTAAATACACTTATTAATGAAAACTAAAAAAAAAAATATTTCATTAAAAATTAAAAAATTTCGTTCGTTAAGTAAATTCTGTACATAAGTTTAGTGTCTTATTTTGAAAAATAAATTGCATAAGCAATCCTTAAATGAAAGCACGCTATAAAAGAGAAACTTGTTAAATTTTAATTATATATATTTTTAGATAAACAATTTTCTTATGCTACAAAGCTTTAAGATCTTATCGATCAAATTATTACTAATAATACGTATATTTATTCATTCCAGGTATATATTTTCATACGTTCAATTTTATTCCCTTTATTTGAAACTAAATTGGCTACGTATTTATTATCTCAAAATCTTAAAAGTAACGGCTCAGAACGTAAGCGAGATTTTAAAATGCAAAAATGGACGCGAGCAGGAAGAAGTCAATCATATCTTCCATTGATTACGATTCACTTTTCCTTATCTCACATTCCCTTCTCATTATCGCACAGCTTGAGATTGGGGGAAGGGAAAAACCGCAACCCATAAAAATACGGGCAGTGACAGTTTTATGGGAGTTTTTTTTTTCCGTCTATAGACGGGTCCGCCGTTTTGAAGGCAGAATAGATTCCGTCTTAAGACGGGTTTTGCCACTTGCAGGGTTAATTTAAGATTTATTTATACAATAACTGCTTAGATCATTCCAACTGACATCTAATGTTTGTAAAACGGCGAAACAGGCCTTGGCATATGCAACTTGATCTGCAAAATTCAATTTTGTAATATTGCTTAAAATTGAAGCTAATAGAGGTACCAGATAGTCATTGATGATGCTGAGGCATCATAAGGCATAACGTAAAATAAAATTTGCTCAAGGTTTTTCCATTTGCTCAGTGAATTTTATCAAGGTGTTTTTTCCATAACTCATGTACAGTAAAGATTTTGAGATTTTTCTTGAAAATGGAGTAGGGAAATCACTGATGATATATTTAAGGACATTCAGTTTTTTAAATAAATTAAATTGTGAGTAATCGTTCGTTGTCTTGATATGATACTTGGTTCTTTAATTTTATCAATTATTTTATGCATATACATACATATTATTTTAAACATAGAATTATCCTAAGAAATTTCTTTAAACGTTTTTTTAAGAAATAACTCATTTCTACAACTATTCATTTATAAAATAAAATAAAATTCATCACCACAAGCCATTTGAAACTATTTCTACTAAATAAAATCTAGATTTTTTTTATGCTTTTATTATATATTGTTAACCCTATTTATTGTGTCTGAAAGAGTTAAAATAGATGCAAGTAACAGTTAATACCAATCAGTTCAAAATTATTATTTGACATATTGTCTCAGATTAGCAATTCATTTGTTATTCATTTTTTATCTAGTATTGACAACACATGTTTGTCATCACTAAGCGGCAGAATGGAAATCATAAAATAGTGATTGCTGCACAAAAATGGCAATGCTGAATTATATAGAGGATGCACATAAATCCGTTTAAACTTCAAAAAATCATAATTTAAGAAGAAATATTCGTTAAATATTCGTTTGGTGTTATTATGATCAGGTGAAAATCGGATGTTTCCCATGTAGAAAAATTGTCCCAAATGACGAAATTTTACCAAAAGAGATCCTCATCTGAGATGTTTTATACAAATTAGGCAAAAATAAACGTACAATGAAATATATCACCTTAATATGACAATGTGAAATTATTTTAAAGTAAACGATGTTCACCAAAACCATGTCCCAAACAAGCACAAGGTACTATGCAAGTAATAAGTGTCACTACGCCTTTTATTATTGGGTATAAAATGTTAGCATTAATGCTATCGATGATCTACCTAACGTCATCTTTCATTTTCACCAAAGTAGTTGGAGTACGACACTTTAAACGCTGCCTTCTATTTACAATTAAATATCTGCCGATGCCAAGTTTGGTGAATTTACAACCTCGACTTAACATTCGGTCTTCAATGAAAAATGACCAAGAGGAACGTCTTGACTTTAGGTAAAAAACAGAGAAAGACACCATCTTGTAATAAAATGAGGGCAACTAAAGTACGCCTCAACCTACCATGCCGATTTGCAGTGATTGTGTATATTTCCCAGCCGAATAGAAGGCAACGTACTTTATAAATGATAGAAATCAGAATGAAAGACATAATGGAAAATATCAAATCGACCCATGGGGAGGAAGCAGTTGGTAGAGGCAGCAGTTACGAGGGTCTCACCTGAAATACTTTTTTACATATTGACATGTCACAATGTAGTGAAGGAAAAAAAAAGTTTCGTCTGTCTGCAAGCGGTTCAGAAACCATTATGAAACACATTTCATATCTGTCAGGACCCGTGCAGCAATGTTTAGTCTGTTACTTTTATCTTCCTATAATAACTGATGAAGTATATATATCTTAAACGGATGGAAATGCAAAATTCCGAATAGAATAAATCGAATCGACAATTCCGGAATCCCAATTATTCTGAAAATTTCTTAGACATTGCTACTTCGCGTTAATGTTCCGGCTGCAAATTGTTCCATGATATTTTGGACCCGTACGCCCTCAAGGATTATTTATCACTACGTAGACGGTCTTCCAAACTCCTTTTTCCTTAAAACGGCGAATTAAATTTAATGTCCCATTCAAGGAATTAGGGCTGTTTGGCGCCTTCATTCTTTTCTCAATGTAAAACTTTCTCAATGAAATAGTTTTGGATTCTCTTTTCTTGTAGAAATTTTTATCCGTCAGTTTTCGATATGGTGGCGTCAAACATGCTGCGGGGATTCAATGACAAATCGACTTCCAGACAGATGTTTTAAGACTAACCTGATTTTCATAAAACGTCTCAATATAGTTTGTGGTCTCTCTCCATTATATTGGAATATATTTTGCTATATATTTGGAATATATTTCTTTCCATATATTTTATATATGGTAAGAAATTCAATGTCTGATCGTATTCGGTCAAACCGAGTTATTTTCCAAGCATATCTTTTTATTATAAAATTTGTACGAATTTCTAATGCACTCTCTATATATTTCCAACTTTAAAAGTATAGGAACATACTTTTCAGTTACGAAAGATCGAATTGGTGAACCACAAGCGGATTCTCCCTATATAGGCCCTCACCGCTAATTGAAATTCTAGCAATGATTCTATTTTCCATCTTAGACTAGAATAAGTACAGAATGAAGTGGCCGAAATGTTTAAATTTCAAATAATAAACGTTTGATTTTTTTTTGTAATACGAATATTTCAATCAGCTGTTATTATTTTTTCGTCATGATTTGATAATAATATTGAACTGTTTTCTGCAATATGGTTTTGTAAATTTTTTGGAGGAGTTGGCTGATTTAAGATCTGAAAACTGTCATTCATTCGAAACAAATTTATTTTAAATTCATTAAGAACATAATTGTATAATCATTATATTTGTCACTACAAAAAATAGTTTTAGCGATGATGAATTAAAATACCTATTTCAAGAATGGTCATAGACTGAGCCAATAATGGAAAATGAGCATTATTAGAAGGACATTTCTAACTTATCTAAGGCCTATATAGCTTATCTAAGGCCCAAAGGAAGGTAAACCATTCCCATATGCACTCAGCTTATCTGAGTGAGCCGATTCTACAAAGATAGGCCTTCACAAAAAGATAATCGGTCTGTAACACAATTGTCAATTCTGATTTGGGGTATAGTTAATCCTAGGAGGTCAGACCAATTCATGTGATCCAAATTTATCTCATTTCACGGATTATTGCAGGATGGTCTTTGCTGTTATCTCTTTGGTTTGGAGGTCTTTGAAGTTTCTTTAGCGTTAGGGAACGCTCAGGCCATTTCAAAATGCGTATGAAACAAACTATTTATACTCTTTCAAAGTAATTAAAGTTGCTTGAATACTTGATGCCTAAGGGGGGTCTAAGTTAGGGACCTAAGAATGTGCTTCTGGGAGGGTCTAAATATTATGGCATTTCATTAACAATTGAATAAATCTACAAATTTCCTATTTGTTCGGGCATTCTTTTTAAATTTTCAAAAGGAAATAATAATCTTGCATAGGTAAACAGTTGTGACATGTAGTTACACATGTAGACACATATTTTAAGAGATCCCTTAAAACATTTTGCTGAAAGTCACTCAGTTTAATTATTTATTCGAGAGAAAAAGCCAAAAGAAACTGTACTTAAAATCTAATTTAGTCTTAGTCTAAAGTCAAATATAATTTTTAAAATCTTAAATTATTATCTATGCATTTTAAAAACATGAATAATTTTCTACTCATTTCTTGTTTCAAAGAAAATTTAGTTCAACTTGGTCAATTATTTATTACTTTTCTGCTTATTCTTTACAGTGAAACAGTGTATTCATATATTAACTAATTTTTATTATTGCAAATACTCGTTTGAAAATTTGAATGTACCCTATTAAAGAAAAGATATTATAGACATTTTTACGAAGTTATATAATATACTGTATCTTGAAAATTATCGCCAACGTATCGTAGCAATAATCAACAAACGTTTGTTCTATTTGTGGGCTTTGACATAACGAATTCATTTTTTATGTTACATTTCTTAGAATTTCATATAAATTACTTTAAAATAATTGAAGGTGAATAAACAACTATAATTAAAATTTAATAAATCAAATGAAATGCTTGATTTGTGAATGAAAAACAAAATAAAAGATAAGAAAGCCTAACTTACCTTGGTGTTAATTCTGAACTTTGTCTCATTAGTGAACCCACTGTAAACCATAAACTGTTTTGTATCGAAAAGCAGTTCCTGCAAGCGTGGACAGTTATACCTTCGCACGGATGAGGAGGGCCCCATTCATATGGGCTGAATCTTGATACCCCGTATAGGAGCAAACTCACACTCATGTAAGCTGCAGCCACGTACATCCAAACTTCCAGGCTGAGAGGCCGAAGAAACCAAAAGAGCTTAGGAATTTTACGAAGAGGTCTACGGAACAAGATGCTGATGCCTAGATTCATAAAAGGCATCGTGAAATCCACGACTTGTTCTCGTTCATAAGTGATGGTGAAATCTGCAATTGCGAGATCAGCCTCCTGTAAATAAAAGAACGATAAAATGTAATGGTGTATGGTAACAATATTTAATTCTAATTTAGAATGTCAGCAAATTTCAATGATCTGTTCTGCTTCAGAAAAGACTTATAGCAATTCCTGATTTTGATGAGCTCATTTCTAAAATGATAACAGGAACTTTGCAATACCTCAAGCTTACCAAGATATATTAAATGCCTTTAAAACAAATATAAAGATGATCTAGGTCTTACTGTCAAGGGAGCTCTGTACATTAACTTTATGAAATTTGAAATTTTTATATTTTACTGTTTGCTTTCAGAAAGTATAGTCAAATTTTCACTATAATTATCATGATATATTTGGTAAGTTTCCTTAGTGAGTTATCACTGGTTATAGTAAATAAGAAAGCTTTGGAAATTTATAGTTGCCATGCAGTTATTACACAAATATTCTCTAATAATATTCTTTCATCTTTTGAAAAATGCAATATAGCAGTTAAAAACATTAACACACTTTAATTATATTACTAGAGCACCTATTAGTTATTTGTAAAACATTTTTTGTAGCTCTATTATGAATTTACAGTTATTTCATGAGTGGCATTCCAGAAGAATTTTGATAAAATAACCTAGCAATGCCTAAAATAACCTAGGAAAATATATAATTATTCTCATATTTCATACTTAGCCTAAAGACACCAGATAATTTCTAAAATGAGGTGATAATCTATAGAATATCGGAGTTTAATATATTACCGGTAACATATATTTTCATTCCAGTTCAGTCTACCCAGTTATTAATTATCAGTAAGCTCAGGGGTTAAGTTTGTTTTTAACATTTGATTATTCGAACTTTGGGATTACTTCAAGCTTATCTTTTAAATATTTACATGCCCAATTGAAATCAATAGGATTGAGTTTACCAATTCAGAAGTGAAGGTACATTAGATGTTACTTTTTTCTGATTCTGCGCTTGAACAAACTTTGGTAGGATTAAGAGATTTAAATTTCTGATATTAGAGTAAGTCACTTGTAGACTATTGACTCTCATAGGGCTAATGTTTGAATTATTTAAATTGAATTCGTAATTTGAAAGCTAAGATACTTAGAAAATAGTCTATAATGATTTATCATAGGCATGTTCTTTCATAATAAGAAAGGATATAGATATTTCTGAGAAGTATTTAATAAATTATGGACTTGAAGATACGGTATTGAAGTTGCAAAATTCCACAATATTTGTATAAATTAACTACTAAAATATGAGAATTTATGTTGGAGATAAATATGATTGTAACGTATTCATAAAAGTTCAGATGCTATATCAATAGTCATATCCAAACTACATCTAATATCAGAGCAGAATTTGAAGTGTTTCTACACAAAATTCTTTTTCATTTCTCGAAACATTGGAAGAAACAAGGTGTGAGCTCCATACTGTAGTTGGATAATTGGAAATATTTCCCATGAATAGGGCGTGGTACGAGACTTGTTATAGAGGAAAACATTACCAAATGAAAAGTTTACCGATTTTTCTACTCAATTTTGCATCTCATGTAGGGAAGAATTTGCTAATTAAATCCAATTTTCAAGCTCTAGTGAAGAATAATAATTAATCAGAGAGCTGAAATTATCTACTTTTTCCCGTTTTCATAAGATTAAGCATCTGATATCCTCTTAGAATTCTAATTTTTTTTCTTGAATTATAAACAAATTAATACAATGTTCTTCATCATTTACTGAACACCCTAACAAAAAGTAAAAAGTAAACAATACCTCGAATTCAACTGACAAAGCTCCGAAATTTTAACCATTCAACAATGTTGATCTCTAAATATTCACAAAGTTAATAAGTCTTATTAAAATTTTATTTAGTAATAGTTTTTATCTTTGCAAATTATACTATAATTTGCTAAGATAAAATTAAGACAGCATTTTAAATGAATACTTATTTTAATGATAAAAGTCATAGTAAAGAAACATGACTGTCATAAAGGAATAGTTATATTGAAAACAGTAATCGAAAATATCAAACTGAAAGCTATCCCATGAAAAACTTTACTTAAAAATAATGATTAACTACTAACACTTGGATAAGGATTTCCTTTTCAAAAAGGGAATAAATGTCTTATTTTCAGTGTTCTGAGTAATAATAAGCTATAAATAATTGATGCTGATTCAATTTTTTAGAATTTTCTTCGCAATTTCGTAGAGAAATCCCTAATGAAATAATTTATATATCTACATTTATATATTATTCGTTATGTCAATTTCCTTAGAAAGGCAGAAAATATTTACTATTAAAGCAGTGCTGCTTGCTATATAAAAAAGCAGGAAATTAAAGAGATATTGCTTTGCATTTCTCGTAGTTTTTCTATTTTAAGAAAGTTCTATATTTTAATATTTTATATTGTAAAAATTTAAAATTATTAGAATTTGATAAATCGCTCCCCATTGTTTCAGATAGGGATGATCAGATTTTTAATAACAAAATATTTAATATTAATAATAATATATAATTATATAATATTTAATATAAATAATAATATACAAACATATAATATTTAATATACATAAAATTAAATAAATAGTTAATTTTCTTAGTCTGTTTTAAAAATTAACAAATTTCTTCCGAACAAACGTTATTTTTTAAAATTCTTTTCTGTGATTTATACTAATTAACCATTGATATTAAAATATCACGGATCTGAATTTAATAATAAATTAATATTACACATTTATTTAAATTATTTATTTTTTCCAATATAAATAATTTAACTATGATATTAATTAATATATTGGAATAGTTTAGTTAAATATTTAATCATTTGTTTCATGGATAAGAATGATGAACGAAATTGCAAAAACGAATAAAATACGTGACGAAAAAAATTATTTTATTTCTTTAAAACTTCATGACTTTAATGATAAAAAAATTCTTTCTTTAGAAATCATAATTTGTGTATTGTAGAAAAACAACATTATGTAGAACTATATATTGTAGGTTGATAATTCTCAATATTAAATACAATGGTTATCCTTAAAGTAAAAACAGTTTAGTTGTAGAAATTAAAAAAAAAATGAAAAATGTTATAGGGGAAACAATTCTGTTACATTTCCGGATCTGCATTCACTTCTATATATAACCGCCTCCTACAATTAAGCGTTTATCGTAACTGATCATGAACTTTAGAATTCTCATTTTACACTCTTCTACCACCAGTTCATTAAATGAGTTATTCAAAACAATCAAACAATAGGCCAAATTCACATTTCAGCTGCGCAGCTCACTCCTCTTTCTCTTTCCCTCCTGATCAGAACTTAACTTACGATCCACCCCGTCCTGAGAGAAAAAGCCAATCACTTGAATGGTATCAGCCTTCATTATTCAAAAAATCCGAGGAAATTCATACCTATTCTCTCAAAATGGAAAGTCACGATAACCTTATTTTTAGATCGTAAAGGTGCTTTTTCGATGTATTGCGTTTTAAAAGACATTAGTATTAATGTAGATTGATACTTTAATAATATTATAACGATTCATCCAAATTACTCGGCGAAAAATGCTTTCTGGAGGAATTCATCTTGGCTTTCTGGCTTCTTCTCGGCAATGCCCCCCTATTTCAACTCAAGAATTTCAGAATCGGTTCAGATGTAAACATTTTGAGAATCCACCCTATAGTCCAGACATTGCTCCTTGCGATTTCTATATTTTTCCTAAGACGAAAGATTTTCTGCGCATTAATCATTTTGAACGTGGTAAAGAATTGGAGAATGCTGTAATCATGTCTCATATATGATGTTTTACATCAACATGCATCAGATAAGTAACATAAGTTAATTCTGAAGCTCGTGATCAAAAAATACACATGTTTAAATGTGGGAAATAATTATCTAGAGAAGGGAAAGAAGCTTCAGGTTTGTAACATAATTGTTTTTCAATAAATATTGTGGTTTTCTATTTATATAAATAAATAGTCTTTATTTTCGGGAGATCCCTTGTAATTAAATAGCATTTAAGCATGCGGACATTAAAAAGGAAAAATCTTATACTAAATTATCTTGATGTTTATAGCAAACTTTCATTTACGAAGAAACTGAAAGAGTATTTGAAGTTTATATACGGTTCATAAATTAATAAATAAAAACTGAAGGTAGCACAAATAAATATGAATATGTTAAAAAGTAATTTTTAATATTTTTAATGAATATAAATGTAGTATTTGAACATACTTATTATTAATTACTGTTTTGATTCCAATTCTGGCATAAATTTTAAAACTGTCTTGTCTAATCGATAAAAATTTCACAGAAAAAAAGATTTTATTTTAATTCTTTCTGTTTTATGAAAATGAGTACAGCTGATTGATATTCATGCCAACACTAAGCCGCAAACCCAAATTAGAACGAAATTCTTCAAAAATCTTTATTTCAACACTCTTCGCCTCCTTGCTTTAATTTTTTTTTTAACGTACACGAAGTAATCCGTTTCTAGGGGAAATGCAAACAGTGTTTCAGACGTAGAAACTAAAGCTCAGCACGAACGCTTGTAGCGAATAATTTAATTTTCGATCTGACATTCCGAATCCTCAATTAAAACAAAAAACATTTTTCTTCTAGTTGATAGATTATTCTATCACAGCAACCGCATTCTCTTCTTTCTTGCGAGAGAAAGGTGTCCTAATCTCATAAAAAAAACCCCGTAAATAAATCAGTCTTTCCCAATTACTCCAACTTCCCGAAGACAGTCTCGTTAACAAGGTACTAGGAAGTAGTGGCAGGTAACTCCACTGGAACCGAGTTCTGCACAATGAGCAGCGAACGAAAAGAAAACTAGAGGAAACCACTTAATCAGTTCCCAGAAAAATTAGGCAACGCCTTGTTGGATTCAGAACCAATGTATTGCACCTGCGTTATTCTTTTCTCTGGCAGATGGGTGTGCAGAACAACAGAAAATAGACGCAGTCCCCGCTTTGCTTTGTCTCGCCTCGAAACTTTGAGGAAGATATCCGCTCCCTACAGTGTGCGTTCATTATCTAGAAGCGACCTAGAATGGCTTCATTTTGTTCTCTGTTAGCGCGAATCTTGATTCTTTTGGAGGAAGTGAATTAAAATGTATCACGCGTTTTCCTTAATTAAATGCTCCGTTAGACTTTCTGAAGTGGTAAATTATGAATGCAGAGATTCGTTTCTTGAAAGATAATTTCATAAAAGATAGTAATATTAATCATTCTGAAACAGTATTGTGTGATAATCCATTTTAAAATTTATAAAAAAGAATGGTGTAATCTTGACTTTTTTTAGATTAGTTGAATTAAAACAATTCTTCATTTATCTTAATTAAATCATTCCTAGAATTTTGCGAATGATAAATTATTAATAAAGTGATTTGTTTCTTGAATAATTAAATAGATAATTTTATATTAGATATTAATATTAATCATTAGAAAACAGTGATAATTAAGCGCATACTTCCCTTTCATATTTTGATTAAAAAATGTTAGTCTTTTAGATTAAATGAATTTAAATAATCTTGTATTTTCATTAATTGAAAGTGTCCTAGAATCATTGAGGTAGAAATTAAGCAGTGATACGTTATTTGCTGAAGAATAAAATGGTATTATTTATTTTACATAAAAATATGCATCACATGGACTAACACTGTGCAGAAAATAAAAGCTCATATGCAATTCAAATTTCACCAAAATTGTATGATCTAAACATAAGCTTGTATGAATTTTTAAGTGCAGTATACTCATTAAAAAGTGTAAAATTATATATTTTTAATTGAGAACTCATCCAAGAAACAATTATTAAACAAATATGATGAATGCAGTGCTTGCTTACACTTATAAATGTTTGCAATTGCCAGTACATAATTTAAGTATTTTGCTTAAAGCACGAATTTCTATAATTAATTTTCGAAATAATTCTTTTAAACAAACTTTTATTTTTCAAAAAATAAATGTAAATATCTCAATTTATCACTAAAAATATTTTTGTGTACTTTCTAAGAAATTAGTTTTTTTAGAAATGTTATCTATAAGATCAAAATGTCATATACATTTTATTTTTCGCGTAAAGAATTATTTTATTTATGAGAAAGTGAAATTGCGTATATTTTAGCAATCATTCGTATTTAAGAGAAATCAACGTATTAATAAAATTTATTCGTTTCAAAATTTCAGAAGAAATTACTCGAATCTGATTTTTTTTAAGTGGATATCGAAATTTTAAAGTAAAACATTTGAAAAATTTTGTTATAGAGCGATAGATACTACATGGATAAGAAACGTACATTCTTAGTACTTAGTGTTTTTGCATCGTGAAATGAAGTCCTTTATACAGGATTTAAATAAAGTTATATCTTGTTAATTTTTTCATCATATTTTGGTAATGAAATTTTTT
>JAPMOR010091640.1:265004-286412 GCA_026543865.1 Argiope aurantia | reverse complement strand
TGTTTTATTAATTCTGGAATGATATAACTTCATTTGTAGCAAATAGCGTTTGTTTTATTATTTATTGACCTTTTATTATTATTACATTTATTGCAAAATTATATTATTCTTCAATGCTTCGTGCGTGCAGTCATCAAAGGGAAATTTTAATTTTTTAATCTCTGAATTTTTTTAAATTTATAATCGCATCTTCACAAATTTGGTGTCGATGAAAATGAATCGAGAGAGCAAGTTCGTTGAAAGCTACAAAAGGATTAACCAAGTTATTTAAAGTAGTTGATTAATTATTATCTCGAATTAATTCTATCATAGCCAGCACTTTTTTGGTAGATTGATTTGATGTAAGGAAATTAGCCTCTCAATAATATATTTTATGGAATTCTGCTATTAATTGTGAGAGTTATAGGGTTTTAAAAATTGACACTTAAAATGTTAAAGGAATCTTATGAACTTTTGGCGATATCTCGGAAACTTTTATATATTTCTCAAGAAAAAAAATCACCCACTTGAAGAAAATTATCATATTTCATAAAATTTTGATAAAAACGTTTAAATAATACAAATTTAATATTTTTAATGAAAATATTTTTAATACTTTTTAAAGATGAATGTGGGAAAAAACGAATTATAATAGAGCAAAATTCTTGAATGGAAGCAAAGCTGACGTGCTGAAATACCGAAATTCAAAATATTGTGCTTGTACCTCAAATATTTAAAATATTCATAAAAATTGTAAAATTCATGCAGTTGATTTGCAGCTCCCACTTTTTGAGAGACCGTGTATTAAATTTATTTGGATTTATAGATCAATTCATGAAGCACGAGCTTTAATAGAAATTATAGTATCGCAATTAATTAATATTAAATTATTTTCAGATCAGACGACTTTAAATTAGCATAAACTTTACTTTCATTTAAAAAATAATGTTTCTTTTTCACTCAAATGTTATAAAATTTGAATATCGGACATATATACTATAGAAATGTTTAGTTATTTTTTATTATTTATCCTCAGTGAATGAAATAGAGATCAAATTAAATCCGCACCATTTCTTAGCATCAAGTAAATTAGTTAACAGTAAAATAAAAAAAATAATTAGTACTTATTATTTATATAATCAATAGCTTAATGTAAAACACCCACTCATAAATCTCTTTAATTAAGGACGGGGTGTTTTCAAAATATTTTTAAAATGTATTCCTTGGAGTTCTAAAATATTATCTCTTTGCAATTACGTTTATGAAAAACCATAGTTTCGAAGCTCTAGTTCGGGAAATTGTAGCATGATAATGTTCTTGGCTCAATTCATTTGTATTAATTTGTCTTGATTTTATTATTCCTTATGATTCCATGAGGGGTTCCAGCATGCCTCATCACGCAGTTTTCATACAACATGCCAATCTATAAATATTACTTTGTTAAAAACGATTTAAACGAATGAAGTAATCCATCAAGAATTTTCAACAGTCTCGATTTTGAAAAACAATTTTTCTACATGGTATAAAATAAACTGTTAACTGCTGTTAAGCTTCTTCGTATGTTGCATTCAATCCAATATATCTTTTAAGTCTGATCTGTTCAAATTATGGAATTAAAAACTCGATAAGAACAGTTCAGTTGTCATAACTAATTTAATTATCTTCTAATTGAACTTTTATACGATTAACAACCGTTTTTACATGAAAATAAAATTCCCTTCTTCAATAAACTTCGATAATTTTATTGGTTTGTAATTTCTTTATAACATTCGTATCTCACCAATTAGAGATTTTTTTTAATTGAGTGGAACATAATCGTATTTCATTTGCTATCAAAATCAAGATGTATGCTCAATACTTATGAAAGGAATCATCTAAAAAAGTTAAATTATTAATTGATTTCAAAAATATTGGAAATGCTTCAGTATTTAAATTTAAAAACAGTTATATTTTGAAGAATTATATTCATACTAATGTTAAATCTGAATTTTTCTGTTTATTCTTCAGAAAATCCAGTGAATAAAGACGAGAAAAAAATCTGTTTGCTTTATTATGCTATTAACAAGTTGTGATTTACTTAATATATTGTCCCTGATTTGTTGGGTGGAGTTTTCTGCAAATTTAATTAATTATATCTCAAGGACTGATAAGAAGTTTGGAACAAAATTTGATATACATGCATGAAAAAGCCAACTGAATCGAATTAATAAAAAAAGATCGATTTCGACAATAAATTTTTTTGAGATAACAGTTAATTAACTATGTTAGTTAAATCAGTAAATCAGTTTATCTACTTCAGCAAACCTGCCCCTTTAAAACATTTCAATTGATAAAAATTTTGTGAGATATGATAATAAATAATAAAGTTACAAGGGTGCTTCATTTTTTTATTGGTGATGTACTAACATAATTTTGCAATCAATGAATCCGAAGTAAGAAACTTTATATCCTCGCATAAAAAAAATCTAATGAATCGAATTATTAAAAAAAGTCTCAATTTCGGTAAAATATTTGAGATAATAGTTAACTATGTTGGTTAACTCAGTTAATCAGTTTGCCTACCTCAACAAAACTGTCTCTCTAAGCCTTTTTCAATGATAACAATTTTGCAGAGATATATAATCTATATATATACTTATAATAAAAATAAATGTGTGTGTGTGTGTGTGTGTGTTGGCGCTCTACAGGTCAGACCATTCAACCTACAGCTACCAAATTTAGCAAGTGTATACCTTGGAGGCCGGGAATGTGCACCTGGGGGTTATCTTTCGAATTTTTAATTAGAATTTTATTTATTTAAAAATTAAGCGACATTTTGGCGTGTTTCTGCTATAACTTCCGAAAATATTACCGCACAAAAAAGATTTTTACATTAAAATAAAGATCAAAAATTTATCTTTTAAATGATACCAATGTTTTAACCTTGAAATTAAATTTCTATCTTTAATGAATTTTTAAATAAATATTTTAACTATATTTTTCAACATTTTTTTCGTACAAAATAAAAATAAAATTTAAGCTGCACGAGCACGTTTCGCATTCATGGGAAAAAATTAGCTTTTTTCAAAGTGTTGCCATCACATTGATTAAAGCTCCAATTAAAAATAAATTAAAACTTTTTGGAAAATTTCCATCGATCGTTTCAGAGAAAATACGCCAATCAGCGCGCGGGTTTCTCAAGATTAATTGGCCTAAGATTATGAAAATGTTGAGTTTTTCTAAATTTTTAACATTCAAAACTTCATAAATAAGTCTTAGTTGATCGTGAAAAATTGAAACATTCATTCATTTACTTCAAATTTGGTGTGTCCAGAATATTTCTCAAAATATGATACCTTACTGCATTAAATTTAGACTTCATAATATTTGAAATATATTTATAGGTCGGAACAAAATATTATTATTGATTTCATTTCAATCCTTTTGAAAGAAAAAATAAAAACTGAATTTTATGCTGAATCTGAGAAATTTTTGTTGAATTATTCTTTGAGATATTACATAAATTATGAAAAATGTTTTGTAGTTCACATAAGACTTAAATGTCGAGCGATTCTGTTTGCGATACTCATATTCAATAATAATAATAATAAATAAATAACAATAAAGATTATAAATAAAATAAAACGCTTGGTTTTTATTAAAAAATATCTTTATATTAATGGCAATTTCAGTATTTGCACTTTAAATTAAAGTTGAAATTTTACCGGAAATGACAACAAATTAGGAAAAATATATATTGTAAATTGAGCGTAACGATCTAAATAACAGTATAAGTTTGGTATGACTATGAAAATTTGAAGATTAATTATGTTTTGTTTGAGAAGCTATTAATAGACAAGTTACTTAAAATATTTAATTAAAAATGTTAGCGAGCTGTAATACTGGCGAACCGGCTGGTCGCCAAAGGCGGCTAGTAAGTAATAAAGTTACAGAGGTGTTTCTTTTTTTATTGACGATGTAGATAACATAGTTTTGGAATCAATGAAGACGGAGTTAACAACCTACACAAAGACCACTGATTAAAAAAAGTAGGGAAGAGAGAAAAGTTAAATAAATACTCACTCTATCCATAAGCTCCCGCACCATGCCGTTCCACTCTCCCCTGGTGTTCTTGGATCCATATGATCCATCACGCACTAACCTCAGCTCGTAGCGAAATCCCAGAATGCGTGACATTTCTTTCAAGAGATCCACGCAAAACCCCTCGTATAGCTCGCTGCTGCCTTTTGTTTGATCTTCTGGCTTCTTGATCATCATGTAAGGAGGATTCTGAAAGACAGAACGAGAAGAAATTGCAGTCAAGGAGCTGTGTTTCAATGGCTTATTTTTTGTTTGGTTTTTATTTAAGAAAAGGTACATATATCAGATATATTAGATAATAATGCTCTCTTTAATTGTGCCTTAAAGTAAATGCGTTGGAATTCGTTTTTAACATTTCTTATGAAAAAAGATATCAATGCACAAACATATAATACAATAAATTAAGTAAGTGATATTAAATAACACTATTTTAAAAAATAATTCATCGGTATTTCACTCCACATTCAGAATCCTATGCAAAATATGAAAACACTTAACAATGACATTTGGATTTCCATTCAGTTTACCATTATTATAAAGTCTAATGTAACTTTTCCATTAATTCATCGTTTATTCTTTTATTAAAATATGCAATACTAGTTTTCTAAAACTATTAATATAATTTGTAATAAATTCAGAACGTTAGACAATTCATTAATAATTTTATAACGATAAGGAAATATAATTTTAAAATTAAAATGCTGTTAAATTTTTTGTGAAATTCTGAATAAAAATCCTCATTCTATTTTATAAAAACTTAGGCATTAAGCTCATTTACACTGACTTCAATTATATTTTTACAGGAGATTAATTACTCCCTAAAAGGCTAACACTCATTCATTTTCCTTCCATAAATCAACCAAAAAATAATTTTAAAATGCTTATGGATACTTCTCTCAATTAAATTCGGAATATTCTTTTGATAGAAGGTCCGCGATTGTGTCACTAATGGTCACCAGAAACTTTAAGGGAAAGCTGCTGCTATTCATCTTTGCTGACTTCATTCCATGGAACGACAGGAATAAGTGCCGTCATTACATTATCTTACGGGTGGGGTTTGAAGAATAATTAATAATGACTCATATAGTGACTCATATAGTGCACTTCTTTTCGATAGTTTTTTGGGGTGAGGTATACTTATAATAAGAAGAGATGAATCTTTAAATGTTAATTTCTAAAGAATAAGAAAAATGGAAAAAAAAATGTATGAAACTTTTATTCTATTGCATATGAGATTTATTCGAGTAAAAATCATCGTAACTGTAAAGGTATGCGTTTTTAAATGTGTTTATTCGTAAAACTATCAGTTCATTATTTGAAAAAAGTAGCAATTAAATATTTAATGTTGGCATTTTAGTAATTACTTTTAATTAAAATATTCAGTTTTCGCAACTTTAATTTTAAACTTTGAAGCTTTAGATGCAAATGTTCCTACTCTACGATTCAAGAATCGTTCTTTTAACAAACTTCTAATTTTTTAAAATTCAAATGTTGCATTTATAACATAAGACAACTGTATTTTCAGCAAAAAGTATTTAAATTAGAAATGATAACAAATTTTAGATTTTATTAAATCGTGAAGTCTTTGTTTATGGTGGATTTCCTGCAAAGGAATATATGTATTCAGAAATGAAGTAAATGGACATTTTTCTGAAGGCCACAAAAAAATTCAGGGAGGCCTTGAAATTAAAGCTTTTCATCCCTAAATGCTATGTTATCTCTTAATCCTTCATTATTTCATCTGATCTAAATTTAATTTAGTTTCATCTATTTAGAACGTTTTGCTTTTTTATCTAATAAAATCTATATAGATGTAATTTATATTCCTAGTAAAAATAAAACTTATTGAAAATTTGCAGATCTTTAAGAATATAATATGAAGTGTTGTGCAACATAATAATATAATTTAAAATATAATAAAAAAAATTTCTTTTTAAAATATTCTTCTTTTGTTTGTGTCACCTTTGTCTAATTTATTGAAATGATGCACTTTTATCATAGGTAGTTCTGTACTTTTAGAAAAAAAATCTATTAATTTAAGTTTCAAATAATGCGCCTTGTGAACAAAAAACACCAGATTGTAATTAATTCAGTAAACAAAATGCCCAAACTGGTGAAAGCTTTTATACCATTTCATAAATTATTAGAATTTCTTTTTTAATCGTCTTGTTTAAAAAAAAACAAAGATCAAACAAATGAGATGAAAATTTTATTTGTTAAATGTTTTACAAGAATATTTTACAAAGCATTAATTTGAAATAGCATTTTTATAGATTATTTATTTAATTTGTTGCTTTCTTGTGGATACGTTAAAGCTTTGAAAATACATCGTAAATACAAAAGTGAGGAAAGATATTTAATTATTTTTCTGTTTTGAAAACATAATGAATATTAAGAGATTAAATATCTTAATCTTTCATCTATGTATGTTCATTTCTTTATTACAAATCTTATGTAAAAAACACGTATCCTTTGATTAAGTATTTTAACTTTCAATATCTATATTTCCCTAACTTTTTTTTAAAAAAAATTGCGCTTTTATTGATATACTTCTTTTTATAACTTCTTCAAAGCCAGAAAGCGAGTAAATAATTTTAAAGAATAGTTTAATTAAGTGATGAGAATAGTTAATTGGTGATGAGAATACGAAAAAAAAAATCTTATTTTCCATCGCAAACAAACAACATATTCTTTTTCAAAACAAGCTTTTGACAATCTTAATTATGCTAAGCATATATAAAAGCAATTTTTAGGAAATAGTTTATAATCAGCATTGCAAAATATTAAATGGCTAGAGTAATGTGTTGTTTGGTTGTTGATATTATAATAATATTAAAATGAATACAAAAAAGGATTTTTATGCAATTCCATAACACATATCATTATTGTGCAACTATTTTCTTCCTAATGTCCATGAATTGAAATATTTTTGTTTTTGAAATTTAACACAATCGAAATTAAGACAAAAATTCTTCATCCTATTTGAAATTCCTAAAAAAGGAAATTTTGTAAATGTAAATAATTAACAATATTTTTTTAATGTAACATTTATCTCAAAACATTTGGTTTGCTTTGTTTCTTGAAAATAATAGGTTAAGCCAGCTCACTTTCTAACGAAATCTTAAATTAATATATTAAATTTAGCAGAAGTGCTGCAGGCATAAAAATTACAATTAATTCGAGATGGAGCAAACAAAGTTATTTGGGGAATAATTCAGGAAAAATTTTGTAAATTAAATATAAAAACAGAGTGAATAATGAATACATATACAGGGTGTTTATTTAGTCCCGGACCCATTTTGATATTTAAAGACTCATAAAATAATGAAGATATAAACAAACTTATGGCATTTATTGATGTAATAACTCATATATTTTCCTCTTCAGGTTTGAATATTTTCACTTTTGTAAATATCGTCTGCGCGTGTAGTTAATTTCAGATAATTTCATTTTCCAGTTTAAATATCTGTACTTTTCTAAATATCGTCTGCTTATTAATTGCATTTTTCTCTCTTTTGTTTTTGGCAACTATTGAAATGTTATGTTTACTTTTGATGTGTTTGTACTATGTACTACTTTTGTATGTGATGTTTTATTCGAGTGGATATTAAGGAGAATGCATACACCACAAGAGAAAGCACAGATTTTATGGTGGTTCATAGAAACGAAATCGATAGTGCAAGCACAGAGAAATTTCAGAAGAATTTACCAAAAAGATCCTCCATCCGAAAACAGCATCTTGCGGTGGAAAAAGAATTTTCTAGAAATTGGAAGTATCGCAGATAAGAAACGTTCCGGACGTCCTTGCACAAGTGATTTTGACGTTGAGCGTGTCAGAGAGACATTTTTACACAATCCTAGAATGTCTGTGAGATCAGTGGCAACAGAATTGGATATGCCAATTTCGACGGTGTACAAGGTTATTAAGAAAAAATTAAGACTGCATGCATACAAAGTTCAAATTGCTCAATTTTTGGAACCGAACGATAGGCCTAGGAGGATGGCCTTTGCAACAAATATTCTAAGGAGGATAGAAGATGCTGCTGATTTTCTGAAGTGCATAATGTTCTCCGATGAAGCATCCTTTCATGTTTCTGGCATTGTTAATCGCCATAATGTGCGCATATGGGATCTGAAAACACTCATGAATACCGTGAGGCACAAAGGGATTCCCCAAAGGTTAATGTGTGGTGCGGACTAATGCACGACCGAGTCATTGCGCCTTTCTTTTTTGCAGAAAAGACGGTCTCCTCAGTTGTATATTTAGACATGTTGGAAAACTTCGTATTTCCACAACTAGAAGAGCTTCAGCCACATGTCTTTTTGCAACAAGATGGTGCGCCACCTCATTGGGGTACCATCGTTCGTACTTTTTTGAATGGCCATTTTCCAGGAAGATGGATTGGGGGAGGAAGTTCAATTCCTTGGCCATCCAGATCATCTGACATAACGCCGCTGACTTTTTCCTTTGGGGGTTTGTAAAAGCGAGCGTTTTCAGGAGGAGATTGTCGAACATTGATGACCTAAAAGCCAGAATTACAAACGCAATAGGTTCTGTGGTACAGACATGCTTGCTGCTACCTGGCATGAAATTGACTATCGACTTGATATTCTCCGTGCGACGAAGGGGGCACACGTGGAAGTTCATTGACAAGGGTCATGAAACTGTTTGAGTCTATTTAACCATTTATGTTACTAATTTTAATCTATCTTTATTATGTTATGAGTTATTAAACATCAAAATGGGTCCGGGACTAAATAAACATCCTGTATTATTTGATCATGATTTGTTGTCTTTGATCCAACATTTTTAAATGTATATGAAACAATATACATATGAAAAAATTTAGTATATTTATTTTTATGAAGGCTAATTCTTGAAATTACCTATGTTCATCTAGGATACTTTTTAAATAAATATTCAATGCAGATTATGCGCTGTTTTGTGAAATTTTAGCGTTTCCATACGCATCATGATTGAAATAAAAATAAAAATATGGCATTCCTTAATATATTATAGAATAAACGAGATCATCTTTGAAAGTTTACAAAATCATTTACTGTACATTCATGTGTCTCAATGTAATTACTTTTGCCATGGTATTTATGTTAATACTCTTACGCAATAATGAAATTAAAAGTAATTCAATCATATGATAAAAATATTTTTTAATTCTAATTTTAAAATAAAGAAGACCTCTTTGGGTTAAATTAAGTTTATTTATGACTTAGACTGACTATATCTTGAATTAGCAGTTTTTTTTCGCTTTCAAAATATATTTGCAGAAAGTTACAATAATTATTATTTTTTAATTTATCTGATTCAATCTGTGCATACATTACTCCATACATTTATATAATTAATTCAAAGAAAATTATGACTTTTTATACATTTTGATCGATATTTATATTTACATATTCTCATGTATTTCTTCGTTTCAATCATTTTTCTATTTCCGAAGCATCCAAAAATAAGTTTTTGTCAATAATATTATGTAAAATATAAATATTTCTAACAATTTTCTAGTCATATGTAATTTATAATTAGTGCTGTAATCTGGAACACGATGAAACTACAGGTAATGACATTATTCAAATGTTTATTTTTCATTTTATTTTTTACTTACTCATTATTCAGTAGCAACGCACTTACCAAAATTGCCGTTCTAAATAATAATCTGGTTCATAATTCTGTATTTATGAGTGAGAAATTTAAATTATTAAATTAGAATAATATCTGCTGCTTGAGTTTGCTGTTTATTTACATTTCGTGAAATATGCTTGTAAATTGCATATACGATTTATTAAGATAAAAAAAATGTTTTTGTTAGTGATTTGTTGATTTTTTCCTCAAAAATTTCCACCATTATATAAAAATCAAAAGAATAATTTTTTTTCAATCAAATTCTAAAAAGTTTTTAATGATATGTCATTATGAGATTCATATGCTTACAGATGCAATGGAAACTTTTATTTATATATTAAGTGAATTGAAAGGCAAAGAAGAGTTTTTCCACATTTTATATTTTCATTGACTTTTTCCAGGACTTTTCTTGGCAAAGCCAATGGGTACATATATCCCTTCTCACCAACATTTGTTATAAGATTTCTGGAAAAATCCATGACGGAAGAATAAAGTCAAAGAAGCATATCCTTTTTTCTCCCCTTTGTCAAGGATCGCGAATTCCTGAAAAATGCATCCCTTCTCACTTTCAATGGTTAAAATTTAAAGGTGTAAAATACGGAGACCTCTGAAAGTGGCGTGTAGTAATAAAAAAGTGAACAGCTCTTGCTTTATAGTTTAGAATAGAGCATGGTTTCGTAAGAGGGCTGCTATACAACTTCTATTATTTGATCCTATTTCAGTTATTAATATTTGTGCTATCCACTTGTCATTTTTAAAGAACAAAGAAAATCCTCTGGTTTGCTATTATTAATAACTAGCCACCTTTGGCGACCAGCCGGTTCACCAGTATTACTGCTCGCTACAATTTTCAATTAAATATTTTAAGTAACTGGTCTCTTAAAGGATTCTCAAACAAAACATTTTTAATCTTCAAATTTTGATAGTCATACCAAACTTATATTGTTTAGATCGTTTCGTTCAATTTACTATATATATTTTGCTAATTTGTTGCCATTTCCGGTAAAACTTCAACTTTAATTAAAAATGTAAATGACGAAATTGAAATTAATATTAAGATATTTTTTAATAAAACCAAGCGTTTTATTTTATTAATCATCTTTATTGTTATTTATTAATTATTATTATTATTGAATATGAGTATTGCAAACAGAATCGCTCGGTATTTAAGTCTTATGTTAACTACAAAATATTTTTCATAGTTTATGTAATATCTCAAACAATAATTCAACAAAAATTTCTGAGATTCAGTATAAAATTCAGTTTTTAGTTTTGCTTTCAAAAGGATTGAAATGAAATCAATAATAACATTTTGTTCCTGCTTATAAATATATTTCAAAAATTATGAAGTCTAAATTTAATGCAGTAAGGTATCATATTCTGATAAATATTCTGGACACACCAAATTTTAAATAAATGAATGAATGTTTCTATTTTCCACGATCAACTAAGACTTATTTAAGAAGTTTTAAATGTTAAAAATTTAGAAAAACTCACCATTTTCATAATCTTAGGCCAATTAATCTTGAGAAAATTGCGCGCTGATTGGCGTATTTTCTTTGAAACGATCGATGAAAAATCTAAAATTATCCTTTTTTTATTGAATAGTGATATTCCAATCTTCATAAATCTGTCAGTTTAAGTGATTTGAAATTAACTCTTAAAAGTCAGTGATTTAGTTGATTGGAAATTAACTCTATGACCACCATAAAATCTGTGCTTTCTCTTGTGGTGTATGCATTCTCCTTAATATCCGATCGAATAAAACATCACGTACAAAAGTACTACATAGAATAAACACATCAAAAGTAAACAAAGCATTTCAATAGTTGCCAAAAACAAAAGAGAGAAAAATGCAATTAATAAGCAGACGATATTTAGAAAAGTACAGATATTTAGACTGGAAAATGAAATTATCTGAAATTAAAAACACGCGCAGACGATATTTACAAAAGTAAAAATATTCAAACCTGAAAAGGAAAATATATGAGTTATTCCATCAATAAATGCCATAAGTTTGTTTACATATTCATTATTTTATGAGTCATTAAATATCAAAAGGGATCCGGGACTGAATAAACACCCCGTATAGAGAGTGTAAAAGATCATAAAATAATTTTTCTTGAATTTATTTTTTATAAAAAATAATATTTCATATTTGTTTCATTTTTTACAGACACTTGCCGAAAATTATAATTTTGCAGATTTCATTTCCAAAAAGATTTAATTTATTTTCAGTTAGAGCTTTAATCAATGTGATGGCAACACTTTGAAAAAAGCTATTTTTTTCTCATGAATGCGAAACGTGCTTAATCCTCATTTTTATTTTTGACGAAAAAAATTATTGAAAAACATAGTTAAAATATTTATTTAAAAATTCATTAAAAATAGAAATTTAATTTTAAGATTAAAACAGTAGTATCATTTAAAAGATAAATTTTTGATCTTTAACTTCATGTAAAAATCTTTTTTGTGCGGTAATATTTTCGGCAGTTATAGCAGAAACACGTCAAAATTTCGCTTAATTTTTAAATAAATAAAATTCTAGTTAAAAATTCGAAAAAATAACCCCCAGGTGCACATTCCCGGCCTCCAAGGTATACACGTGCCAAATTTCGTAGCTGTAGGTTGAATGGTCTGGTCTGTAGAGCGCCAACACACACACACACACACACAAACACACACACACACACACACATTGAGCTTTATTATAAGTATAGATAAAAACACTAAAATTATATCATGAATATAAAGAATCAATAAAATATTATATCTTAAGAAAATTCATTGAATTTAATTGAGAATCACACACATGACTGTATCAGTTATATGAATTTTTTTGGTGGTTTTTTTAACTGAATTCAACTGTAAAATTGATATTTGTTATTACAAAAACATCTTCAAAATATTAAGAAAATTAAAACTGTTATCTTTTAGTCCATTTTTCATTTTTTGTTAAATTTTAGATGATTAATATTTAAAGTTAAGAACTGAATTATTATGTGCATCATTTTATTTTAAAATTGATTTTCAGGAGATTTTTATAAATGCTTGCTAAATTTTTAAAAAAATCATTCGAATTTGAATTTTCAGTCAAAGGTAATTTTTTTTAAAAAACTAGATTTTACTGAAAATTGTCTTACACCTTTCTGACTGAATTCGAAATCTGAAACAGATACCAAGATATTTTATTATTTTAAAAGTATCTTTATTGCAAATTTAGCTGTGTTTTTTTTAAATAAAATGTCTCAGTCTGAAAAATTATTTAAAGAAAAAATAATATACAACATTTTTTTTCCGAACCCATTAACAATTAGTTTATTCAATGACGCATGTATTGCGTCTGCAGGTTTGTTCGTATCAAAGCTTACCATTTGCAGAAAGTAGTTTAGACAGAAGAATAATTAGTTTGGAAAGAAAAAAAATACTTTAAAAACACCTTCTAATAATTTTTATTATGAAAAAGAACTGCTAAGATTTTTAAGAATGTTTCATCTCGATGTGATTTTCAGACTTTTCATTTCCTATAAATATATCTCCAACTAAGCGTAAATATGAAAATTTAGAAAAAATTTCCTTAAAATATTCATACATTATCAAATGAAAATATTTTAAAATCTTAGGTTCTTTAGACTTTTTCTGCACTTACTGTTTCGATATTTTATTTTTAAAGTAGCTTGGAAAGAAAGAAAATAACTTCTTTCCCGCAGTTTCTAAAATGTTCTCTAATCAGGTATTCGAAACATCCTATTTTTCCCCTATTTTCAGTAGCTCAATAATGCATGAAACGGTTTTATAGGAATAAAATACATAAATTTTGCAAAATTAAACTATTTAAGCATAAAGTAAATTAAAATTAATTTAAAGTAAATGAATTTTAATTCAAATGTGACTAGAGTATAATATAATACTTTATTTAAAGTAATTCGTTTCTTTGATTTACTAGAATGTGGCAATGCACAATAATGTTTTTTCTAATATGTTCAGTAAAGTTTTACAATTTTATAAATGCGCAGAAAAGAGATTTAAGAATATAAAATTACTAAGATTCAAGAAAGTAAGAGGAATTCAGAAACATTTTTTGGAAGCAAAAATGTTGATGCAATGAAAATAAAACAGTTATTAGAATTTTACTGAAGTAAAGTTATAAATCTTAATTTTTTTAAATAAACCTTTTTAAACTGAAAACAACTTATTTGTATTATTTTTTGTTTTAATTCTGGGAGATTAAGACGAAGTTTGATTAAATAAATGAAGTTTTCATAACATTCTGAATGTTAAAATTATGAAGGCATTTCAATGACCTAAAGCTACTTCATAAATATTAAATAACTCTTTGTTAATCTCCTCTAATTTCTTCTGCTACATTGAATTTTAGCGAAAACGAAATTTACCATAAAGGAATAAATAGTTTAATATAGTTTGGGTAATTTCATTCTTTAACTGGAATTAAGTTTAAAAGTATATAAAGTATAAAATATTTCCTAAAATAAAAACCATTTAAATATTCGATGTACATTTTTTTTATTGTTAAATACTGAATATGTCACTCATATGATGTCGTTTTAAAACTGCAAGTTATATATTGTGTTAAAGAGCCACATCGGTGCTGACAAATCAATCAGAACTGTTCTATACTGTATTAACTTTCATAATCCATAATTAATCATAGACCGCTGTTTGATAATCTGAGAGTTATTATATTTGCACAGAAAATTCACTGATTACAGAACTGAGGCGCTCATATTTAGACAGTTTAATATACCTTTAAGACCTATATGTATTATAGATAATCTGAACATACATTTCCATGTCTGCAGTTCCGCTGCAGGCGTTTGGAAGAGCAAACAGAGGAGTTCAATACTCCATTGAAGAGCAAATAATGGATATTTCGTAATAGTAACATATTTGGAGTAATCTGCCCTAATGTTTAAATTATATATTTAAATATATAAATAAGTTGAAGTCGTATATGATAATGAATAAATATTTTATAATATGTTCATTTCAATAAAAAAATAAGAAATAATTTTTTTATATATTTTCCTATTAACTGTTTCAAATTACATATTTCATTATACATGGATATTTTATTCATGAGAAAATATTGCTAGTGCCTTTCAACACAGGAAATGTATAGCATTCTATATGGTATTCTATATGAAGCTTTAAACATGATAACATATTTCATATGCTATCATGTTTAAAGCGTTATGAGCTCTAGATTCTCAAAACGAAAATTATTAAATATTAAAAAATAAATTTCTCAATAATTTGCAAGTAAAGAAAATATTTTGTTTTTAAGTTATATCGCTTGTTAACCATTTTTGTAGTTATCTTTCTTCTTTTGCAAACAGAGAATATATATATATATATATATATATATATATATATATATATATATATATATATATATATATATATATATATATGAACCATATATATATATATTCTATGAACCACCATGTATTGATTTATTTTAAATAGAAGCGAAGAATGTTTATTTCATTAAAATTGTATCCAAAACATTGGTATATAGTTGTATATGAGTATAATAATATAGACTTAAGAATAATTACATGGAATATTGAATTAATAAAAAAATTAAAAAATTAAGAAGAACATGCATGGCATGTGCTATTCTGATTGATGTGTTTAATATGCGTAGTTAAAAGCTAAGTAAAATGAAATAAGTTTGTGAAATTATTTGAATATTTAATAATTTATCTCTAATATTGCTAATAATAAAACAAATTTCGTCTATATTCACTCTCCAAAGGGAAAACGTTTGCTTATTTCCCATTTTTGTCAAAAAATTTAAATATTTCTTTATTGAAGCAAATTTATGCAATAATTTTTCATTATTGGAATGCATCAAGTTTTCCGTCTATAAAAAATGATAATTTTTTTCTCAAATGTCTTGTTGAGTCTTGAATTTAATATATACTTAAGCCATGGGAATGAATAGAAAGATTTTCCTAAATCATTCATTGCAGAAAGTAGTGCAAAATGTTAAATGTACTCTTATTTTGTTAACGCTAATGAATTTAGTCCAAATATTAATGCAATTTCTATGCAGGATTTCCTGTCATTTTTTCGATGACATCATCTTGTGTCTCTTATAACAACTAATGATTGAAACTTACAAAAATAAAGAAATGTTGCATAGTTAAATTACTAAAGTCGTTATAATGGATGATCCAGCTTGTCGCCCAAAATCTTAGTGATTTTCCTAAATCATTCATTAAAAAAAAATCCAAAATGTTAAATATATTTTTATTCTGTTAACGAATAAGAATTTAGTTCAAATATTCATTCAATTTCTGTGAAATATTTTCTATCATAGTTTCGATTAGTTCATTATCTTGGTCTCTTATAAAAATTAACGATTGCAGCTTAAAAAATAAAGAATGTTGCATAGTTAAATTATGGAAGCCTTTATAATAGATGAATTATCTTGTTGTTAAAAGCTTTCATCTATTAATAACGAAATAATTATCTGAAAATTATTCAATTACTCTTTAGAGTATGTTTTGATCGATGGTTATTTGATTTAATAAAAATATGCTTATTTTTTCTAACTATTCCATGTTTCCCTCTATTACTACTGATTTCGAATATGTCTTTCTATAGATATTGTAAAAATTATTGTCCTTAAATATAAAAAATAAAAAGCTGAGCCAAGAATAATGCTAAAACTTTTGACGGCCCAAGAGTGATAATTTTTTATTCATTTCGCATCGAAGTCAAAGATTACTTCCATTCGTTCGAGTGAATTCTTGTGCTATGTCTATGCTGTTAAGAACTGGTAAGAAGTAAAGTGGAAATTGCTCAGAAGGAAATCGATGGAAATAGACGGAAAATTACAACTAAACAGAAGCCAGCTTTCCCCGAAAGTGAAAAAGGTAATCGATTGCTGCCATAGATATTCGATTGTTTTCTTCCTTCAATCTCACTTCCAATCTACAATCTTGTTTAGTTTCACTTTATCACGATCTAACAGATTGCGAAAATAGACATCATGCTCAGCTTCAGTGACTTTCAAGACTAAGCAAGATAGAACAAAGATTAAACTATAAATCTTTCTTACCGAAAGAACTGCTCCGCGAGATACGGAATGGAGATAAGGGAAATCATTGAGATAAAGTAGAGATAAGGGAAACCATAAAGCGAAATGCCTTATATTGAATTCGATATATTTTGAATTCATATAGGTTTTATTCATTAGAGAATTATTTATAATATTTTTGTGGGTCACATTTTTTAATTAAATTTAATTACATTTTTATCCGTACCTATTACTTTAAATACTTCTTTCGGTGTTACAATAGATGACAGTTAAGGGATGAGATTATCGATAGAAAAAAATTTAATCGATTTCTTAACATCTTGAAAAATAAAATTCTATTATGCATTTTCGAAATAATTTCTACATTTATATAATATTATTACAGAAATGACAATTGAAAATTTTAAAAATGTTTTAAGATAAACGATCTAATAATTTAACCAATTCAGCTAGAAAAAGTTTAAAGTATTTTGCATTTAATTTAGGAATTCATACACAATTGCATGCGGAGATTAAATAGCAAAAATGCTGATTATAACTACAACACGTTAAGTTAGATTACATTTTATTTTGCAAGTTTAAAACGATTTTGCAAGAAAACTTTTACAAAATAAACCAAAATAAACCTACGGAAAATGCGTTAAAAATATTGTGAAGATAAAAGCAGTTTGATTTGGACATAGACACTAGAACACAGTCATTTAAATTTTGCATCGAAAAGGGGTATAACTATTTATCAGTGGTCGAGGCTAAAAGTGTAAAACTAAAAGAGTTGTTGATTAAATTATTTTCGGCGCATTAGCAAAAATACCTATTTGGATATAGCAAAGGGACTGAAATATTAAATAAATTAGCAAATATTAAATTAATTAAAATAAATTAACAAAGACACATGATATCTATGATTCAATGTAAACGCTTAGTGTCTGGATAGATTTTTAATAATTTAGTTAAAATTACATTTCTGGAATTCATTAAAATTTCATAAATAACGGTTAGTTCTTCATATGAGCCGTTTATTTTGAAAGCGGAGCAAGTCCATTTTTGAAAAAAAAAATTGAGATAATTATAGTAATAGATAAAACGTTATGATATTTTTATGCGTAAACAATTTAAAGTAAAAAAAAAATCAGATTCTAGTATTTCGGAGATGGCAGTTTTAGCTCTTGATAGTATTGAAAATCTGTTGATTTTGAAAGTGGTGCAAGTACATCTTAGAAATTATTATTGACCGAATATATTACGGAAAAATTTTGCTCCGGTTGCTGTACGGTAAAGCAAATGTGGACGTTTGATATCATGTGTGAAATCTAGGGTGTTTCTATCTATCTATCTTTGATAATGAAAATCGATGGTTGTACAGTATTTCATAAATAACAAAAAGTATATCTTAATTTTGCGTTTCGATAATAATATGTTTACTTCCAACACCGATTATTCAGTCCAGTGTCAATGAAACAAATATCATTGATCACAAATTTTTGTTGTCAGGACATTCAATTTTAACGTATGATTGCGATTTTAGAGTGGTAGAACTGGCAATTCTGGAAACCAAGTTCCTTGTATATTCCCCAGGATTAATATAAAGTAATTTGAAACTGTCGAAAACATAATAAATGTTTAATACAGGAAATGAAACACGGGTATTTATTTTCAATCCAACCTCAGGAGAAAGCGGTTTTAAAAAGAAATAAAAATACCGATGAAGAAACCGCGAAATGTTTAACTATATACTGGATCAGATTTACAAGGGATGCACCAAACAAAGCGTTCTACAAAACTTCCATAGAATGAGATGCTGAATTTAAAATTATCAATTTGCCACCATAACGAGGAAGATCAAGTAATTTCAGAAATATAAAATTATCTTTTACGTATGAAAAAAGAAGATCTATTACATCTGAAAAATGATAAGACATGATAGATTTATTACCATATATACCTCCTGTTCATCACGGACATTTTAAAATGTTAAATCCTGAATAAAATTCAATTTAATTATACTTACGTATAAACTGAAAATGTATAATTTCAATGAAATTCTTAATAAAACTGAATTGCTTTCGTTATGTTTTTTTTTCTACAAAAATATTCTATGTTTTGTTTCACTTATTATCAAATGAATAAATAATTATAAATTTTTGGATAGTATTTTGTTTTTATTATTAAAAAATGGCCGATGCAACTGAAATATTTTCCAATTAAGTAAACGTTTACAGATATTCATTAATTTTGAAATTGAGGCAAGTCCATTTAGTTATAATAAAACTCTTATTTTTTTTAGTCAGCACTGTAAACAACCACTATTGGATTATAAACTTACATTATATGGTACCACTATATATACAGGGTGTTTATTTAGTCCCGGACCCATTTTGATGTTTAATAACTCATAAAATAATAAAGATAGATTAAAATTAATAACATAAATGGTTAAATAGACTCAAAACGTTTCATGACCCTTCTCAATGGACTTGTCAATGAATGTGAACCGCTGATCTCACAGATATTCTAGAATTGTGTAAAAATGTCTCTCTGACGCGCTCAACATCAAAATCTCTTGTGTAAGGACGTCCGGAACGTTTCTTATCTGGGATACTTCCAATTTCCAGAAAATTCTTTTTCCACCGCAAGGTGCTGTTTTTGGATAGAGGATCTTTTAGGTAAATTCTTCTGAAATTTCTCTGTGCTTGCACTATCGATTTCGTTTCAATGAACTACCATAAAATCTGTGCTTTCTCTTGTGGTGTATGCATTCTCCCTAATATCCGCTCGAATAAAACATCACATACAAAAGTACTATATAGAACAAACACATCAAAAGTAAACATAACATTTCAATAGCTGCCAAAAACAAAAGAGAGAAAAATGCAATTAATAAGCAGACGATATTTAGAAAAGTACAGATATTTAGACGGAAAATGAAATTATCTGAAATTAACCACACGCGCAGACGATATTAACAAAAGTAAAAATATTCACATCTGAAAAGGAAAATATATGAGTTATTCCATCAATAAATACCATAAGTTTGTTTATATCTTCATTATTTTATGAATTATTAAACATCAAAATAGGTCCAGGACTAAATAAACACCCTGTATAACCTTTAAATATCTCTCAATAACAAAAAGAGGATTTGCCCCATTTTCAAAATAAACGACTCGTATATAAGTACGAAAGAATCTTTATTTAAATTGATTTGAGAACACACTGCAATATTAAATATTATCTATCCATTTTCAAGCGCAAATAAATTACTTAATTTGTCATAAAAAGAAAGTGACATAGTTTTAACTCAGCCGCTTAATTGTAGAAAAATATTCCATATAAACCAATATTTGCGATGGATTATTATAGATGAATGTTAAACAGAAGTCATATTAGCAGAAAGACATTTGAAACCCAGTGAGAATTTATACTTTTAACTAAAACATAGTAATTATGAAACGAGATTGGCCATAAACAATTTCCTCAAGATATGAACCCTCTAGAGTTTCGAATCAATTCTAAGGAATTGTTATTTGAAAAACTGTGCTCTAGATTGTTATAATTTAAAACAATACATATTTCATGATTATGATTACAGAAAAAAATAATAGTTTCGAAGGGCACCTCCAATTTTTTAAACTTTGATTACTGATCAGCGCATTGAAAACTATTATTGATGTTGAAAAATACACGCATGAAAAAAAATATATTGGCGAAAACTGTATTGTGTAGAATTAATGGCATTGCAAGAGATATGACAAAATTTTTTTATTGAAATGGCAAATCATTAATGTATTTGCCATCACAGAGGATTATACATTATATACAAAAAATGTTGCCAGCAATGACGAACATAACTGGAAGAATCTGTATAGCTTCATGCTTTATGACATCTTTCAATCACGACGATCGGAGTTGGATTTTAATGGCACAGAAACCAAACATGGCTACGCTGCGCCAAATGTATGATGAATATATGAACATATGGTATACAATTACGACAAATCTCATGGATTAGATGAGAGAATCTTAGATTTCAAATTACTCAAACAAGGAAATCCATCAGAATAAGTTAGGGAGAATAGCAGTGCCACAAAATTAAAAAGGCATGGGAGAGTTTTGTTGTTGCAGCACTTCTCAAACACATGTGACATCACTTCACATCCATATAATATCATTAACGATATTACGTTGCAGAAATTATGTGATTTCATAACGCTGTGCACAGAGTATTTTAAAGGAATACTTTTTTCATGCCGCTGCAAGTGACATCGAAAATACGGATGAAAAACATATGAGATTGCAATAAATGCCACATCAAGTAGCTACTTTTCCCTCGTGTAAAGGTACTGGTGCCACATTATCAGAAACTCTATAGTCCTCTGATTAGCTTCCACTGTTCTTGAAATGTATGTTCTCATTTGAAAAGAAGAACAACATTTAATCCATCCATAATATCCGGAGCATTCACCACTATATTCAACATTTTTGATCAGGAAAATATTTAAAAAGTCCATTTGCATATTTGCTGCTACTCGCTTGTAATTTCAAAAACTGGACATACTAGAATCGACAAGAAAGTATCCGTAGAAAACAGCCCGGAAGTTTGAGGATTGTGGTTTTCGCTAAATCGAAACTGCAGACA